>VSDK01029645.1:2590-15758 GCA_009767595.1 Symbiodinium kawagutii | reverse complement strand
CGCTCACACCAGCCATCAGGCAGTGGGTCAAAACCCGGCTCGTCCCCCTGGTTCCCGTAGCATTTACCAGCACGTTTTCCCTATTGTTGGTGATTATTCCCCATGAAAGTTGGTTGGTGAACTGCTTGACCCATAGCCATACTGGTATATCCCCTATTCTTGTTGCGTATCATCCCCTAACCAGCTAAAGCATCTATTTAACCAGCCAGGTTACATAGACTCGCTCACCGGTGCGCCTCACCAATGGATATGTAGCCATAGAGTTGGATCAGCTCCCACAGCAGATCAATGACGGACTGAGCCGCCAGGAAGCGCACGGCCACCCACATGACACCCGGAGGCAAGGCCTCCGGTTCATGGAGGTACCTTAGAAGGGCGCGGCGACGGGTGGACCGGCCTGGTGGCGCTGGATTTCTGAAGTCATCTGGGCAAACCAAAATGAAGGGTTTCTTACTACAAATGATTAGGTTGACCTCTGATGGCTACTGCTGGATTAATGACTTGGATGATCTTGGATGGTTTGGGTTCCCATTTTGAGAGATCACCATGTGACAATGACGACCAGTCGGGCAAATGCATCGGCCAACTCCAATGATGATGGGCACATAACAAGTGTTTGAACCCACCATCCAACATTGACCCAACCAGCCTGGTTGAATAATTGGTAAAAGAGCCAACCACCATCCAGTTGAATACAGACCAAAGCCAACTGTCGTAGACCCAACCCAATCATTCCCTCCAGGCTGGGCAGCAAAACTCATTGCGCAATAGAAAAATCTGGGTTCTGCAGCGCGACCCTGAAGCGTCACGGTAGAGCAACCCCGAAAAAATTGAACCACCCTATCTCAGCGATGCATATCATCACACGTAGAGTTCAACACCGCAAAGTTACACGGCATAGAGCTTAAAGAAGGAAGGGACTCATACGTCTCCTGTGCCCGCACTGATACGTATGGTGGTTTCCTTGTGGACCATGTTTCATTGGACACCCAACGACTCGTTCCGTGCCTCGCAGAGACAAGCTAGGGGACTACCAGCGACAACTTGCGACAAGCTCAACATCACACAAACCAGTTTCCTGGTGAGACCTCCTAGGTGCAAGTTGGTTCGTAAGCCATCAGCCATTTTTCAATGGCTATATATCAGTTCTATCTGTATATCAACCACAACTGGTAGTTACCCTAGTTCTGAGCAAGCTTAGCCAAGTAGTGGCCTCAGCTTGTAGATTAACCCTTGGAACTCAGTCGTTTCTGGGGGTTAACAACTTGACAGCAATCATTCATGCTGGCAAGTGTCTATTGTTGCCTGGTTGTTGCCCCAGTTCGAGGTCTTTTTTCAATTTGCGGGGAGTTGAGTGAAAGCATGCAGGAAGGGATTAGGATGAAACGGCAATTGGTTAAGTTCACAGGTTGAATACTCTCTATTTTTTTGCGGCGCTTTGACACTGCTGGGAAAACACACAATCATCATCCATTATCGCTGGTTATTGTCTGCTGAAATTAGCCATTCTTAGCCATTAAAATCCATAAGCGTATCAGCCAGTAAACAGGGGAACTACTAGTTATGGTGGGGCCCCTAAACGTTATATCGCCAAATTGGTTTATCACCAGGGGAACTACTAGTTATGGTAGATATAACTATGTAGTTAAATGGCACATCTCAACCAACTTCTAAAGTTTGCGGACCCCGGTCCATTGTAACCACATCACCCCAGCCGTGGAACAACATCTTTGCAGCCTCGCAGCCAGGTGTGAAGGTTCAGCAAGATCAAAATCCACAGGTTCACGAGGCATCGTACGAACTCCACGGGTCCCGCGTGGTTTTCAAAGACGTGCGCCACCAGAAACGCCACCAAGCGATTCCTAGCAGTTGGTACCCCATCATGAACCGGTCCCCTATTGTTGACCATTATAAGCTGGTCAAAGACCCTAAAATCCTAAAACATCCCATAAAATCTGATAAAAACCTTACAAAACCATAAAAATCCAATAAAATCCTTTCAAAATCCTTTCAACATTCTGTGAAACCCCTATGAGAACCCTAAAAAATCCTAAACAAATCATGTCAAATCCTACAACATTTCTTTAAAATCCTACAAATCCCCTATCCGATCTCCCTGATGTCACTCCACAGCACGCCGAGATTCTCAAAGATCTGCAGGTCACAGCTCGCCAACGCTACAAAGAGCTGGGGCGAAATGAGATCCTGAGTGCGAGAACTGAGGAACAGGAGATGTGGAACAGGAGATGGTTGTAAATCGATGGTTAATCGATGGTTCAACTTAGTCAATGTGGTTAACTAATGATTGATGGTTAATTGATGGTTCAACATGGTTGATTAATGGATGGTTAATTGATGGTTCAACCACTAATTAGTGGTTGTAAATTGATTAGTCAATATGGTTAATTAATTGAACCATTAGTAAACTGATGGTTGAACCATTAGTAAATTGATGGTCAATATGGTCAACTAATGATTCAACCACTAATGAGTAGCTGTAGATAGTGGAGATGGGTGGTTCTCAAGCTATCGATGGCTTATGACTATAGATGGTTTAGGGTAGCTTGATGGTTCATCAATATAGTTCAACCGCTTATCAGTCGTGGAAACCAAATGGTTGATTACTACGGATGGTTGATAAGTGGTTGTAAATGAATGGTTCATTAGTGGTTCATTAGTGGTTTGTAATAGAGATAATAACCAGCAAATGGTGGTTTCTCAAGCCAGTCGGGGGTGCCCCAAAAATGGATGCTTTATCACTATAGATGGTTATAGATGGTTATTTCGAGATGTTTCTCAGGCCAGTGTGGGTGCCCAAAAAATGGATGGTCTATTACTATCGATGGTTGATGACTTTTTTCATGACTGTCATGACTTGTTAACCATTATCAACCTTTATCAACCCGGAGTAACCCATAGTAATTCCTTGTACCCTGGATAATAGTCGCTGAGAATCATGGTTTACCCGGGTTTAGCCATGGTGAACAAAATGCAAGAATAGCAACAAACAGCAACAAACGTACATAGTTTAACTTGATTGTGAGTGGATGGTTTCACTGCAGTTGTAGTGCATAATGCTGGCAAACCCATATGGGTTCACCATCATTAGTACTGGGAAATCAGAAGCAACATCAACAGTAACAAACATCTCTTGATGACATTTCTTAGCATATGAATCCACCAATCCCCATGCTTCCATCTACTCTAAATCATACTTACCCAACCGTTGCAGTCCCAAAAAACTCTTGATACACATTGCCTGCTCCTGTTGCAAGGGCCGGAAAGATCGATTTTCAGTTTGTTTTCTACTGTACTGCTCTACTGATTACTTTGAAGAAAACAAATGGGAAATTGTATATACTTATTCCAAGAAACATCTATAAACATCCATAAGCAATGGATTCTGTAAATCATTCTATGAAAGGTCTATCTATTCAAAACTTGCTGGCTGGTTGCATATGAGTTCTATGGGTGTCTCTTAGCCCTGAATTGGGCCGCCCCAATTGACACATCATCTCCTGCTTTACATGTACCTCAACATGACAACCACAAGTGGCAACACTTTGAGCCATGATTCAAAGCAAAAAGACCAGCTGGTTGGTGGTTTGAACCCCTATGAAAAATATGCTTGTCAACTAACCAGCTGTCCATAGTTTGGTTAGTGAAAATAAAAATGTGAAAAAATGTGAATCAAACTACCAACCAGTCCAGACATTTCTTTAATCGACTGTTTCCCGAGGTATGTTATTCAAAAAAGTTGATGGTTTTGGCAAACAATCAACGAAAAACATGTCAGTGGCCATCATCACCACTCTGGTAAACTAGCACGGCAATGGAACATCCACCATTTTGTTTGGAAAACCCTGGGAAATCATCGATTTGCGGTGGGTTTTCCAGCCAGCCATGTTGGTTCACCAAAGGGTAAGCACGATTTACCATTGATTACTCAACCTCTTCGGCAACCATTCCAACTGTCTGTACTCATTACCGCTGGTTCCAGGGTGGTGCCAACCCTTTCTCCCTGAGGCTCCGGGATGTGACAGATTCGAATTTCTGGTGGTCGGATCGGCCGGCCGAATCGAGTGTTTGTGAGGGTCTGGTGCCAAAAGGAGTGATTTTCACGGTAATGCCATTCATTCTCACCTCAAGCGCCGCAACGGCAGGATCTTTTTCCCATAAACACCCAAGCATCTTTGTTGATGTTTGTTTTACACAAAGCCTGCTATCACTCCAAACATCTCGAAATGGTGTTCGGGTTTCCCCATGAACCAGGACGAGCATCACACCTTGATCGATGCCAAAAACAGGTTTGATGCAGTTGCCGCCGTTTTGGTCGAGCCGTTTTTGTTAGATCAACAAATACCGCAATGCACACGAAACACTCTAGTATAAATTACACACGCATATAGATCCAAAGTAAACAACTTGTCGGCTCAATGAAAGAAAACTAGTATCAACCCACGCAGCAAACATACATAAAGTCACAAAGTCTTCCGCAATGCAAACTAGCCGCTGCCAAGCCTGGTAAAAACCTCCACAGACCATGTACCACGATTCAGCATATTCCAGATCCCTTGTTCGTGATTGCGCGGTGCAAAACTCACAATTCTTGGCAGTGGATAGTGTTCCTCGCAAGGGTTCCCCCACCAGTCCCAGTTGTCATAGCGATGGGACACCCCATAAAGAGGTTCCAAGGGGGAAGAATGATGATCAGTGATTGATTTATATCAAATCTAGTGATTTGATTGATAGTGATATAAACAAATAGTGATATATACATATAATGATATAAATCATAGTGGTGTATAGTGATTGATGTAAACAAATAGTCAATCACTATACGACTATATATATATATATATGACTATATTAATGATTAATCATGGGTGATGAACGTTGATGGCAAGCAATCAATTTATGGTCAATTTCGCAGACGGGTCTGTCCATCACAGACATTTCAAACAGTCGCTAACTGGTGACCATCATTCTAGCCACAAAAATGACCCCAGACCGGCGACAAAAAAAAAACAGCGGCGCTCCTCGTCACACACTGGCCGGACAGTGCAAGCATCCAAAATGCCTTCTGCGGCGGGAACGGAATCCCGTAACACAGCGGCAATTTCAAGGCTGTTGAAATTGGCTTCTCGAATGACCTTTCTCTGAATTTCAAGGTTTTTCATGCGCCGCAGGAAGAGGGGCACCGCCTGCCGCGAGTGAATGGACGGGTGCCCAGTAGAGCAACATGTAGCCATCTGATCATACGCCTATGGTTGGTCAAGTGGCAATGGGATGGGACAGGGAGGGGGCAGCATCATTCCCATTTTGGGGGCGTCAGAATTCTGAGCCGGAGCACCCAAACAAAACCTGGAACACATGTGCCAGTGGGCATGGATATGGAACAATAACACTTGAAGTGGCATAGCTCCTTTCCTGAAATTTTCATACAAGTAGTGCAAAACCGGATTGTTTATGTATCCCTCAAAAAACGCTTCAAACAAAAACATCCGAGTGGCGACAACATGGGTTTGTCCAAAAGTGTTGGTACTGAGGATCCAAGCAACTATCAAGTTGGGTACCATATGTGGGCGGTACACCTGTGCAACTGGTGTACCATCTCTGAATATTTGACCCATAGGCCCAAAGCCATTGTTGTGGATTATGACCCTCTCTTCGCCATTGTAAACAATGTCAAACCACCAACTCGTCATCATTCATCACGATGAAACATCATTAAGAGCTATTTAGACTTAGTGTCTACCCAGGATTAATAAACCCCCGGTCGATTTATTTGGGGGGTTCCTATTTAAATGGAACACAAAGGCTTTTGGGGGATACCCCCTATTCATCAACCATGGGTTTATTCATCCTGGGTAGACATGCTTGCGTTTTTGCGCTTGTTGCTTATTATCCCCCCTGAGTTCACCTATAAAAACCACATGATTTCCATGTGATTTCCATCCCCCAGCCGCAGCGAACCACGACTCTGCAGCTTCTTATGATTTCCGTGGGCAGCTTCGCGTTGCGGGACGTGTCCGGTGCCATGGCCTCTGGGCAGTCCTTCATGAAGAGCTTCAAGGAGTAGGCCGAGGCTTCAGCGGAGAGGACCAGGTCTTTGAGTTTCATGGTGCCTGGGTGCTGCTGGCAGCTCCTGGCCTAGGGGCTGAGACTACCCACACGAACTCCCAAGCACCAGCAGCTTGTGGATAGCCTGGCCTCCCGTAAGGGCGACTGGATAGCCATGGGTTTCAACCAACAGCCAGTTGTGGAGGAACAAAAATTCTGGATCAATGGATAGAATGGCTTTGTCCATAGCCACGCACACCTTCCAGCCGTTCAGTTCGCCATTTCGGGAGAACAATCAGTGACTTAGTGCGCGAACGGGACAAACCAAAAATGGTGGTTTGTCGAAATAGGCAACCCCAGAAGTTATGGTTGGTTTATTTACTATAAATGGTTGATATAAAGGATGACAACTGGCAGGTCCCCCATTTTGAGAAAAAAACACCATATAGTATAGTTGTTTGGCCCTATCAATTGTTGGTTATTTATCCTATATTTACCCTATTATTACCTGATCAAACATTGTAACATTCACCATGAACTGGGGTACCCCTACGACTTGAGAACCTCCCGAACGATCGATCAGATCCAGGTACCCATCTGAATCGCCAAAGTCAGCGGCGGATGGAACTCCCCTCTGACATGATCCGCTTCGGCGTTGAAGAGCTGTGGAAGTTCCGCTTCGGTGATGCCCTGCTTGGTCATCATCCACTTCCTGGCCGCCATGGATGGCGCTGGAGGGCGGTACTGCAAATGGTGGATTGCGGTGATTTTGGATGATCACGTTGTTGATTGTGGTTGAGAACTTGATGTTGAGTGGTTGATTGATCCTGATGGTTCAGGACCGATCACGATTGATGATCACGATGATGATGATGATGATGATGATGATGATGATGATGATGATGATGATGACGATAGCTGATCTGTGCCAGCCTCACGAGGCAAATCAAGGAAGGCTTTCCAGCCATCGCGGCGAAATGCAGTGGATGTTTGCCCGTTGCGGTACAGGTCAGTTCCGTCTCCGCCAAGAGAAATTTCACCACATCCTCCAGTCCTTCCGTTGACCGTTGTGCAACACAGCTGGAACAGAACTTGGGATAAGCCAAATATGAAGTTCCAAGCGCCAGAAAATCTGCAACAATCAATGGTCTGTGTGCTTTTCTGTGTCCATGTTCTATGTATAGATTCTAGATCTTCGAAAATCTGCAAGCATTCGAAAAATGCGAAGGGTACCCGTTTGGAGGATGACAAAACTGCTTGCAACTACTGGGTGAACTGCTAGGCGGGTTCAGGTTGGACATCTGAGGGTCAAACCAATCCATCACATTTTGGAAGGCTTGGGGCATGGCACATCCACTGAACCCATGCACAAACCCAGAACAAAAGCAAGAAAAACGCGTAGAGCCATAGATTTTCCAACTGCGGCCAGCAAATCAGCAAGCTGGGTTTATGGTAAGGCCTAAGCAGCGTAAAAGAAAGTGGGCAAAACTTTCAAATCCTTGGCTTCCTTTACTTGGATGAGCTTGTGCTTCAGCACTGACATGCAAAAGAGTCAGGTCAAATTTCGAGTGATGATGATTGCAAGTTTTTCTGGTTGGTGGTTTCAACTCCTATGAACAAAAACAATCAACCAACCAATTGGCAATACAAGGCTAAGGTAAACAAAAACGTTTGAAACCACAAGCCTGTGTTGATGCCTTTTAGGCAGTCATGTGTGGTTTAAAAAACATCCGAACTGGCTCTGAACGCTGCGGCGGTCACTGCCACGTCATGGACTGCCCAACATCACGATTCCGTCAGCCAAGATTGCGGCAAAAACTCTGCAGAACATTCCTCAGCAGGCAAATATCGGAGCATCATCTTGGCTGACGAAAGTGTACGCTACATTTCCGTCAGCCAAGATTGCACCAAACTTCTCCTTCTGCCATAGGTCTGCAGAAAAATCTTCAGCCAATCTCTGGGCATCACCACCAAAATACAGGTTGCTCTTGGCTGACGAAAGTGTACGCTACATTTCCGTCAGCCGAGATTGCACTTCTTCTTCTGCAGTAGGTCTGCGGAAAATTCTTCAGCCAATCTCTGGGCATCACCACCAAAATACAGGTTGCTCTTGGCTGACGAAAGTGTACGCTACATTTCCGTCAGCCAAGATTGCACCAAAACTTCTCATGTGGCATAAAATGTCTGAGAAATTCCTCAATTGATCCCAGACCTGTGGCCTCAATCTGGACGCCTCAGATGCTTATTCCATTTGCAACTGTGGAATGGGAAAGACTGTAGCAGCTCTCGTAAAACAGCAAGGGTGCTGACACCCTGGTGGTCGCAGGTCCAGGAGCCGCATCGAGAGACTGCTGCACTCATTTTTCTTGGACCAAGTAACACGCTGAAAGACAGAGACAGTTTCCCACCGTGCTCCCATTGCGCTCTGCATTGCCAGGTTGCAGAAGTCGTGTCGAATTCAGAGTGACGACTGCTATTTTGTGATGGACATTGACATGAAGGTCAGCCACGTTGGAGTTGAGCAATTAGGTCTGGCAAAATTCAGTGACTTTCACATATCAACCCCGCACCCCTGCTTTTTAGTCTTTTTTCTGCGCACAGTGCTTGACATAGAATGTGAAGACCACCTAATCATAACACGTCTGTTATTTGTAGAGCCCACCTGACGGAAACATGCATGTACATGGATGCTTTGAAGTTGTGCACGGACAAAGCAAACAATGAGCGTGTCCCCAAACATCCCAAGTCCTAAGCACCACAGAATCAGGATGAAGCCGAATCGCAAATGGTCCATGGCCATATCCTTGTTGGCTTTTATCCCCTAATGTCAACTTTGAATCATCACTGGTTGGTGGTTCCAATTCCTCTGAAAATATGAGTTTATCAACCATCCCGCAGAAAATAACGACTGTTGAAAAACACCAACTAGATCATAAAAAAACATCATGAACCATTTTCTTGACTCATAATTCAGTTTCTTGACTAATTCAGATTATCGTCAAACAGCTGATCTAAGCGTTAAAAAAACACCCGATGGATTAAAAAAACCTGCTTAGCCCGATGGATTTTTCGTGCTGATCTAAGCCAGAGCCATGGTGGAGTTCCGAACGCGCAGAAGCTACTGCCGGGTTAAAAAGCCATGGTCAATCGTTGACCTACCCATGTCCATTCGTAATGAGGTGACCCTGCAACTAACCATGGCAAATTTCACCCGTAAACATGCACAAACTGAGAATGGTTCATGCAAGAAAGATGTATCAGCAACATCTCCTGGATATTCACATGATTCCTCATGTGTCAGGAAAAATCTGGGCGTCACAATGAATCACTGCAACCATCACTGCAACCATCACTGCAACCATCGTCTAGCTTGATGACAGGCACCGGCTGCCAAACCCATCCCTGGTCGGCCCAGTGGTCCAGAGCCATCTCCACCAGCCAACGCCGCATGGAGCACTCCGCAGTAAGGCTGCCCGTCTTTCAGCACTCGGGCGTCCAAAGTGGCCCGATGAGCCTCGAGCACCGACCACAGATGGAGCGGCTCGTGGCTTCATAGCGCCATCACGAGCGAAGGTAAGGGGGGTGAGTTTCTGAACTAACTTTGGTAGGGAGGTGAATTTTTGAAGTGACATGATGAATTTCCGAACTAGTGATCGGTGATTCAACCCCTCTGAAAAATATTAATCAACCAACCATTTGTTAATAATATGCTAGGGAAAATAAACAAAATGTTTGAAACCACCAACCAAACAAACATTAGTAGGGTGGTGAATTTCTCAACTAACCAATGATGAATGGCACCGTGAAATCGCATATGGTTAAGCAGCTGAGAACATCTCCTGCCAGCTCATCAGTGCCATGCTTAACGACCATTATCTGCGGACCAGGCTCACTGGCAACCAAAAACGACAGCAGGCCCACTTACAACCCGGATTGCAATGCAGTGGGGTGAAACAAAAGTCACTGCTGTCATACAAATGGCTCTAGTTTCTTCATGGATCACCATACATCCATCAACTATCATTAACTTGGCCCTCGTCACTTGCCATGATTCGTTGGGAACTGGTGAAGCCATGCCGCGGCTTCGAGGGCTATGGCCTTGGCACCAAGCTTTGCACGCCAGGCCACCAGGAGGTCCTTCATGATCTGCAAGTGACCCCCAGACGCCGCCACGTGGATCGCTTCACCGGACAGCACCACGTCGACGTTCGGCCCGGGCATGCCAGCCGAAAACTGCGGAGACCTGGGAATGGTTGGGGCCGGTGCATCCTCCTGGAGATCTCATGGGTAGCCAAAAATCAGCATAGTCTCAAGCTATAAACCTGTAGATTTGCGGGTTAGTCTATAGAATCATAGGGGTTCCGGTAGATTTCGAGATGATAATCCATCACGATGATGCTATCATGGCTTGAGGAGCTCGAGCATCATTAAGGGTAAGTGACTTGGTTAGTGTTTCATGGGAATGTCAATTCGATCAACCCTAGAACCAACTGGCTCATGATATTACCTTCACATAGCAGCAATTGAAGGAGGCTATAACCACGACATAGCCATAAGTAACAAGCGAAGACCAGTTGGTAATGGCTGTTCATTGCAGTCACATCCTGGCATCTTCTTTCTTTCTTTCTTTCTGTGCGCTTGAAAGAGTTTGTCTCTTGCGGCATGTTGCAGCAATTAGGGGAAAAACATGCTAAATTAAGGTTCCTGGTAGTCCGCTCCCATTGCCGCGTTTTGGTGGATGGTACTCGACGCTTTGGCCACTTCCAGCATCCAATCCATCACAGCATCAGGGAGGCCAGAAACCGCAGAGGTTCGCCCAGCGGCCAGATCGGCCTGGGCTTGGTCAAGAAAGGCGGCTGCCAGGCCATAGCACAACCTTCCTGGGTACTCCTTCAGCTCACTGGTACGGAATGCGCCAGTGTCATCTCTGCCGATGACGCCCCCAGTGGGGTAAGTAGCGTGCTCATCTCTGCGCGACCACATTGAGCTGAAGAATTTCGGCATGGCGTGGACTAAGAAGCCTGTCGGCTTCACAGCCTTCGATCCCCAGTGCCATTGCTGAAGGCAATGGAGCGAAGTACCAGGGAAGAGTCTGAAGACCTCTGCCACCGCTGTCGACCAAGCACTGGCACGACTAGGGTCTGAAGGAACCCCAGGGTGCTCAATCACGGCATACCCACCCCACGCCATGTGCATCGCCATGATATAGAAGGCTTGGTACAGGAAGGCAGTGCCAACGCCCAGCTGCTTCATCTCCCTGGCTGTGAGCCCATCAAGGCCGAGGATCCTAGCCTTGGATCGCAAAGGCCTGGGCCAGCTCCTGGAAGCTGCTGCATCCCCATGCGCGGCTTCAGGAGGTTGCTCTGGTTGATGATGTCTCGCCTCACTGTACGTTTCGCAGGGTGGACCGATGAGGGAGCCTGCAATCACCCCCGCTTGGAGGCACTTGGTGATGTTGTCCCATGCCGCACCATCCCTACTCAGATTCCCCAAGGTGTGACTCACAGCGGTGTCGAGGCTCAAAATGCAGATCTCCAAGTTGCGCTGCCTTCCGAGCTCCTTCAGCCAGAAATGGAAGTCGTGGTCTCTTCGTCGACCACTGAAGGCATGCAAGAAGATCAGGACTGGGCGAACAGCAAGTCCATGATATAGCGGGAGGCGCCAATTGCGTGGTAAATCCAGCCAACGAACCTCACGCAGCTGGTCCATCCATAGCGTCTGCTCAGCAAAGGTACGAGGAACCTCTTGATCCACCGAGCGATTCAATCCAGGCGAGAGAACACGGGGAGGGCGAGGAGGTCGATGTGGGTGGAGAGTAGGATTAGCAACTTCTTCTCGAAGGCGATGAACTTGTCCAGCAAGAAGTCCTCGACGGTCAAGTAGGGAATGCCGGGGGAGCGCTGTAGCAAGATCAGCAAAAGCAGCGTCCAAGATATACTCAGCTTCTCCATCCATAAAAGTAGAGGAAACATCCTCCAAGGCAGTAGCACCCCAGGTGAGGAATCCATATTCTGCAAAGTCGGTGTCCGTCTCCATCAAGTCGCCCAATGCGCTGAGCCAAGCATCTTGTAGGTCATCAGCAGGATCGACACAAAATCCACGTTGTTGAAATCGCTGAAACCAGTCACAAGTCGCCGTGGTCAACCCGGTGAGCAACAGACTGAGTTCATCAGTGCCAACCCTCGAAGGTACACGGCCAAGATCCAAATCAATGTCTCTCAACTGGCCAGTGACGATGGCGAGGTTCTTCTCTGCGTGGGTGGTCGGGTCAAGTGTAGGGCCAAATCCAGGGAGAGACTCCACACGGTTAAGACCATCGAACTCACGTGGAATGTTCACCGCCACAAAGTCAGTCTCGAAACCAATGCTGGCCAGAAACTGGTAACAGGGATTTGTTATTCAAAAGGTGCCTGCGAAGCAGAACCTTGAATCGTAGATTACTATCACCAGGATGGATTCCAACCGTCAATCACAACGAAGCGACCGCGAGGAACATTTTACGCGTTCTCAGCAACGAGTATGTCTTGAGCCAAAGTACAGTAATATACATGTGGCTCACACTGCAGTCCTATTCACACCCCCCATTAATGGCGCTTGGGATCGGGTGACATTAACACTTGGAAATCGAATTAGGACTCGCGTTTTCGTTGCAAATGAATTAACGTCTCGATAGATGCCGTAGATCTTGACGACGCGACCATCATGTTTGAGTAATCGTTCCGAAGGAACGTACCCATTGGACGATCCTGATCTCCGGTTCGTGATATCCTTCGAAGAAGAACATCATTCCCCATTGATCATTAGCGATCAAAATCACAACACCTAATCTTGACACAAAAGTATTTTGATCTTTACGATCTGATTTGCAAGATAGGACACTGCGCCTCGTGTCCTCGAAGATAGAATCACCATCATGTGCGCTTATACTGGTACACAACAAGCCCGAAACGACCAAAAACAGAAACCAAGGGGGGAAGACACACCGGGAATTCCCGCGCACATTCCATGGATCATCTGGAAATGGTAGCAGCATACTACGGTGCTGCTTGTGAAGACTGCGACTTCTTGCGACGCTTGGCTCTGTCGCTGACGGACTCTCGGGCAT
>VSDK01029640.1:724068-754455 GCA_009767595.1 Symbiodinium kawagutii | reverse complement strand
TTTTTTAGAAGAGAAGATTTTGATAATAAACAAAAATATTATTTGGCATTAACTTGCATAGATGTATTAAGTAAATATGCTGTTGCTATTCCATTGAAGAGTAAAGATAGTGATGAAATCATTGAAGCAATGAAAGAAGCGATTAGAAGAATGGGAGGGAAACCGAAATTAATTTTTAGTGATGATGAAGGGACATTGAGAGGAGAAATGTTTAAAGAATTTGTTGAAGGCGAGGGTATGGAATTACATAGGTCCAGAGGCAAAGCGAATTTTGTTGAGCGTTTCAATCGCACCCTTAAAGACATGATATTTAAAAGGGTAGAAGCAGATGAAAAGAAAGAAAAACAAAATATTGATTGGTCCGATTATCTGCCCGAAGTGATTTTAACATATAACGATAAAATGAAGCACTCCGCCACTGGAATGACACCGAAAGAGGCAAGGAAAAAAGAAAATGAATTTAAAGCAAAATTAAATGTAGCATCTAAAGCAAAGAAGAATAGATTATATCCCGAGTTGGAGGTTGGTAGTAAAGTTAAAATTATGAGGAAAAAGAGAACAGGTGAAAAAGAAAGAACAAGTCATTGGTTGCAAGGTGAGTATACAGTAGAGGCGATTAATGAGAAATTAGGGCAAACATATTTTACATTAACAGATTATCCAAGACCACTACTTCGTCATGAGTTGTTAAAAGTCTAAGATAGGAAAACTATTTAAAGAATAAATGCCTATCTATAATAGAGTATAATGAGTGATGCTAAAAACAAATGTGCTAAATGCTTTAAAGAAATGGATGAGGGTAAATATAAAACTTGGGTGATATAAAAATTAAATGTGGTAAATGCTTTAAAGAAATGGAGGAGGGTAAATACAAAACATGTGATAGATGTAGGGAATACATGAGACAAAACCATCAGAAGAACAAAGATGCAAGAAATGAAAAAAGGAGGGACTATTACTATAATCATTTAGAAGAGGCAAAAGAATACGCTAAAAAATATAAAGAGGAACACAGGGAAGAATTAAATAAGAAAGCAAGGGAAAGAAGAAAAGAAAATTATGAAGCAGAGTATGCTAAAATAAAATGGATGACATGCCCTGTGTGTAATAACTATCCGATACAAAGTAAAAATTATAAGAGACACCTGACAACAGCACTACATCAGGAGAATTTGAATAAACTTAATCAATAAGTTTCTTTTTATAAAACCTAATTTATAAAAAGGAATATGGATTATTAAGATGAAATTACTTAAGGGTAGGGGTTTGGTCTTTATTATGGTTCTATGTATTGTTTGTTGCTTAATGGTTTTGTTTTTATGGATTGTTGGGATTGCTTTTGTTTTTGTTTATGTTGTTTTCTTTTGTGTTGGTGTTGGGGGTGCTTTTGTTTTTGTTTATGTTGTTGCTGGGTGCTGGTCTGGGTGATGCCATGCTGGGTGCTGGGATGTTGGGCATGACGGTGCTGGGATCGGGTGGATGGGAAAGATGAAAAGAGTATTCCCTAGCTGTAATCAACCAACCATTTTGAGGGTTACCTATTTTCAGAACCCCGCACATGTTGCATGGCTTTGCCACTGTGAATCGTCAGGTGACAAGTTCGGGTCTCAGATCACCAAGCTGTTGGCATGGTCTGCCTGTGACGCAGATGTCCATGACTTGAAGTCACACCCGGGACGAGTCACTGGGGCCCCGGGACACCAGTCCCACGGTGTCCCCAGAGCGCCTGAGGAGAGAAGGAGATGTGGTCTCGTTGCCGCCGCAGCGATGGGGTCAAGAGGTGCGCTTGGATTCATGGTGGTGCCTGGTTTTCCCGGTCAATACTGGTGGAACACTGGGGTTCGCCATGGAAAGATTTGGCTATTGACCGTCATCATGAGAACCATCAAATAGTCAGCAATGATAAAGGATGGTGAAGGTAAAATATTGCTTCACAATGGAGCAGAGATGCCGATTATGGTGGTATTTTCAGCTTGAGGTCCGTCATCGTGTCGTGACCCACCCTGGTTGCCAGGCGGGGAACCGCTTCAGGATCTATGCCGTGGCCGGGCTCCACAGAGTGGGTTTAACCAGCTTCAAAGATATTTTTGGAGATGAACCTTTTGTATCTTTTGTGAAGTCGGTGGTTTTTCAGTGTCTTAGGACATGTCGCAAAATCCGTGATGTACAGCCAATAATAAGAGTCGTCAACTGCCATGTATAGATATGTAGCCAATGATAAGGTTTAGATATGTTTCAAGTATCTATCATGTGTAGCCAATAAGGTTCAGGTATCATGACCTTGGGCCATGGACCCTTCAGGTTGATCCTCGTGGCTTGATCCAGCCGAGGCCAAGACGGGCCCGGACCGGCAAGCGCAGAGCCGGAGGAGGCCAAATCCGGGGCAAGGACTGCCCTTCAAGTCGCAAACCTCAGAGTTTTTCCGAAGTTGCGACGCAAAGATGTTGGTTGATGGGAAGTGGTCGATGGGAAATGATGGCAGATTGTGCTGGCAAATGATGGTTGATGATGAAGATGATGTTAATTGGTGTTGGTTGATGATACTTCATTACTTCATGACGGTGAGTCATAATTGATACGTTTGATGATGGTTATTGTTGGTTGATGATGGTTGATGATGGTGGTAATGGGTCGCCCATGAGCAGGTCTTTGACATGACTCGATGTTTTTTGGCCGGTTCTAAGGTGCAAACTCTGCTTGAGAATGCACAAGCTTTGCCCTGGGCATGATGTGCTCGAGTGACGTTTCACTTCAGCCAGCGGCCAAAGGCTTGTGCTGAAAAAAGCTGCCGTCGATGTCGTTGTGAGATGTCGGTGTCACCTCGAATCCTATTGATCCACTTGGGAAGGTTCGTGAGAAGGCTAGTGAGATGTCAAGCATGTCCATGTGGTGGTTTCTCAAAATAGGGGTACCCCCAGATCATCCATTTTTAACCATTTATAGCAGTAAACCAACCATATTTGGGGTTCCCTGTTTTGAGAAACTACCATGTCAAGAATGTGAAAAAGGCTTCAAGAAGCTGACGGAGATTCCTCTGCATTTTCAGGTACGCAATGGAGCACTACAACCTCGAGAAGGACATTGCTTCGGATCTGAAAGAACAATTCGAGCTCGAGTGCCATGGCAATGCCATTCTCATCAACTCCCACCAGAAATCCTAGAAGAATAGATTCCTAAAACCCTATGGATCTGTTTCTGTTAGTGTGTCGAACCAGTGATGCTTAGTGGTAGTTTCTGTGCCTTGTCACGGTGGGATCTGTGGATGTTGCCATGTTCTTTGGAGTGAACTCCGCAGCATCAGGTACGGTCCAACCTGGCATTGTTTGGTCGGACGCCACTTCTCCAGCTATGCTAGGAGCTTGGAGTTTCCTGTAGGTTGATGTGCCATGATGTACCACCAGAACTACTTCATGGTTTATTGAGTGCCAAAATGGGAATAGTGTTCCAGTGTTCCTGTCAACATGAACCAAGTTCTCATGCTATGTCCCTTTTGGAGTCTGACTGAGGTCACTCACGAAAAGAGCTGCTATTGTCACTTGGACATCGAAGTAGCCCGTGTTGTGTCGGTGTTGAAACTTGGGCGATTTTCGCACATCTGTGCACTCATTCTTCCGTGGCAGGCTATTTCTACATCGGACAGATGGGTCCTATCCCTACAATGTGAAGATTCTGCTTGAGAATCTTGAGATTTACCTCAATTTATCTTGAGATTTTTCTGATTTGCAGCTGATGTGACTGCAGTCCCACCATGCAGATCTATGATTTGCTGCAGGTGTGATGCTCTTCAAGACACCATGAAGTGCAGCAGGTCGCCACTCACAATGCCAAAGTGCAGCAAGTCGCATGTGCTCCCTGGGTCAGCAGCAACTCAGAACGAAAGGCAGAAAGGGCAGCGTCAACTTCAGAAAGGCAAGATCCTAAAAACCCGGAAACTGAGACACTGGAAAATCAAAACTAAGAAGAGCCTAATTCTACAGTCGTTGACCTTCGTTTTCGCATGCGAAAAGAATTGAGCGCATTTGCTTCAAGTAGCATCTGTGCGGAGTGTCTCACTGGGCAAACTGCAGACTTTCACTCACCTTGTGCAGGGAAAAAAGCCCGCAGAGTCGAGTCATAAGATTCGTTGAATGTTCCAACATTCTGCATGGCGTTTTAGTGCCATCCCGAACTGTTTCAACTTGCATTTTCCAGCATCCCGTTCGCGGGTACGGCCATGGATGTTGTGTGAACGTAGCCGCAAATCGGCTCAATGAAGGCTCACATTTTGATTTGCCTCTCTGAGTCCGACCATGCGACATGTTTAAGGCGGCGGAGGGACACCGGACGGACGCAGGTGTCTTGAGACTTGTGGAACTTCAAATCTGATGAGTTAAACGGCATGAAGAATCACCAACCAGCACAAACCGGTACTATTGATCATCAGCAGTTGTCAAGCATGATTCTGTGAGCACTAGCCAATACTAACCCGTATCAACAATCATGAGCAACGATGACGTATACTATCACCGATCAT
This sequence comes from Symbiodinium kawagutii, assembly GCA_009767595.1. NCBI lineage: Eukaryota > Dinophyceae > Suessiales > Symbiodiniaceae > Symbiodinium > Symbiodinium kawagutii. Next base: position 749,942 of record VSDK01029640.1, on the reverse strand, counting down.
TACATCATTTCAACCATCACCAACTCTGCATTCAACCCTGATCACCTCATCATTGACCATCAGACATCAGCAGCCCATCATCAGACATCAGCCATCAAGGCCCGTCAGTTGCCAGGCTGTAACATTTCTGTGCCTTGGCCTGGCCCATGGCTTTGGCAACTCGAGTCAAGGACGGATGTTCTGAACGTGGCGAAACCGGGACCCAGGGTTGGCACACAGAAGCATTGGTGGATGGTTGGTGGGTCCCAGGTTTCTGGATCCTTCATACGGTTTAATTGATGGTGATGCGGAGTTCGTTTCCTGTTCGGGACCTAGTTTTTTGGATGCTTCATACGGTTTGATGGGGATGGTGAAGTTGATGGTCAGCAAAGGCTAATAATCATGGGGTTTGATGGTGAACGAGGGCGAAATTGATGGTCAGCAATGCTAATCATGGTTGATACTGGCCTGTCATAGTGGTTGGTTGATGATTGTTGATGACTGATGATCAAAATTGGTCAATACTGAACTGGTGGCTCGCAATCATTCATAGATGTCTGTAACTGATGCTCAATGCTCAATGACGGTGAATAGCAGAAAATAGATCAACAGTTAATGTTGATGTTGAGCATATAATTCGAAGGCCAAAAAACAGTGGTTGACACAACCACTTTGAAAAAAGCCAATTTACCATGGCTAAACGTTACACACACACACACACAACACACACTACAGTGGGTATTCCAATGGTTCCTTATTTGATGCTCACGCCTACCCCGATGGTGGCGTCATGGCTCTCAAAGAGCCTTCTGATTTATATTGGTTCCCCAAGACTGGTGAAACAAGTAGCAGACCTATAATTCACAGACCAATAGCCATGTAAATCCCTAGGGTTGTTGGTTGTTATTCCTTAGAAACAAGCTTAAGCCCGGCAAAACCTACATGGCTCATCCTTGGTGGGGGCCGTCCGCCCTTAATGGGATGCCAGGAGCTGTTCATTTGGGCGCCACACCGGAATCCCGAAACATTGCCCGACACAGGCGCGCGCACTGGAGACTGCTGAAGCAGTCATTAGCCTATGGTAACCAGTCATAGTCATAGTAGTTGATTGTAGGGGACAACAACCAACAACTTTAGGGATTTACATGGTTAATGACGGTCAATGATTGTTAAACTAACCTGGAAACAGAAGCTCACCGGTTTAAATAGGTAAACCAGCGACTATCTATGGTGGATTTTCCATGCAAGCAGGCTAAGTCAAGTTGCCAGAGAGAAACCATCAAATAGCCGAGTAATGGTAGGGCAGTGAATTAACCGTCCAACTGTCAATCATCATCACATTCTTGCTATGGTGAAACTCCGTGTGGTTCATTCCGGGCTGGATCTCACAGTAAGGAAGAATTGCAAATACTGTATGATTTCTTCATTTTTTCTCTGGCTCAAAGGTGAAAAGGCCGGGTAGCTTCGGTGCTATCTATGGCGTTGAACCAATTTTTTTGACCACCCTTGAACTCAGTTCCATTCTGTGCAGTCTTGACTCGGACTTTGACAAGAGGAGAACTGTGGCTATGGGGCTTGGCAGTTTGTATTTCCCAGGCCTTGCAAACCGAGACCTGTTTGTTCGCATTTGGTGGACGGGCGATTTGATTTGCTCTGGCCCCAATCCTTCGATACAGAGTTGAGCAAGTTTTATGCACCAAGCATCATTGACATTCTTTGAGCAACCACTTGTCATGAACCAGCTTCAAGAAATGACTTACAATCATTAGCCACACTGATTAGCCACGGTCTCCATAGCAATCGTCAAGGTTGATAAAGCATCAAATAACCGTCATCAAGCCTGAACGAACAACTAGATACCATCACTAGCATTCAGTGAACCATCAATTCATCATCAATGAACCATTGTTAGGCGTGAATTGATTCCCAGCATTGCCACTTCTTCGTTGATGAGTGATGACTCCTCCTCAGCAGCACCACAGTACTGTGCTAAGGAACGCTTTAGACCGCGCGGAGGCACGAAGTGAGATGCAACGTGTTCCTTGCGATTTGAAGTCAGACCAGGGCAATCAACTGCTGCCAAGCCTGAACGTGAGGATTCATTCAGCATCAACTAACCAACTAACTAGCATCATCAGCATCTAATCCTGGACCAAGCTTCATCCTTAGCATCAACCATCAGGGTAACTAAAGCTCAACCACCCAACGATCCACCCATCCTTCCCCAGTGGCCCCCCAGGGTGTGCAAGCTCTCGCTCGGAGCTCTGCTGATCCATCGCCGCTCTTCATCTTCCTCACAGCTCCGACGTCCCTCAGCCGAGATGCGAAGGTTTTGATGAACGAAGTGAAGCGAAGCGAAGCTAAATGAAGCTTTGAGCTTTGAGCTTTGAATGGACGATTCATGGCGCTTGTTCTGGTGAAGTTGTTGATTGTTGATGGTTACTGTAGATTGTGATGATCAGATGGATGATCATTAGGCCACTGTGCTGATATTGCATTTAATAAACTCGAAGAAAACAAGTATAATAAAGATTCCAGAGAAAGCTCAATGCTCAGAATTGATAGTGGTTGAATTAAGCCAATGCTGGGTGGTGAACGGGTTATGGCGGTTAAGTTGATGATGGCTTGCATTCACGTTGAAGGCGGAGGTGCCTAAGTTGATGGTTCATGGTGGTCAAAGTGGATGACTAAGTCACTTGAAAGGTTCATGGATACATTGATGGTTGATTGTGGTAAGATTGTTGGTTAGATTGATGTTCACATTGATGATGCTCAACAATGGTCCAAACGAGGATCGTTTATTCATGTTTATTCACCACTTCCACTCCTGGCATCTACAAAGCTGTTCCTGTTCATAGCTGGTCCCCGGCGATGTTATGCCCCTATGCATCTCACCCCTGGACGTCGCTACCTCGCTGAGGTTCGTTTCACAGATTGTGGTGCATTTGGTTCATCAAGGAAACCCAGGCGGGGCTGGCAGGGCAGCTACGAGGAAAACAGCCACGGATTTCGAAAACGTTTCGCTGCTGATTTCCCAGAAAGCCGATGGCCTGCATATATTTTGTTTCTGGCCATAATCAACCACCAACCATCACGAAGCATCATAAACCAATATCAATCCAGCATCAACCCACAAATTCATCCAGAAATCAAATCATAATCCACAAATTCATCCCATAAACCAATCATCAACCCACAAATTTCATCCACAAATTTCATCCTCCATCCAACCACGATGCTTCCGAATCTTGGGTCTGAGGTGGTGGACGCCTTCTTATAGTCTCACTTTGGGAGAAAGCTTCAGGCAGGGAGGATGTTTGGATCCGTTCCTGCGGCAATGGGGTTACCATGGTAGATGCGTCAGGTCGATGTGTATGGCTGGAGAAAAGATGGATGACGTGCAAAGACGGATGAATGATGTGCTTCAATGCGTAACTGATTGAAATGTGTATCACGGATGAATGGTATCACTAGTTCTGGGTGATACACATTGAGACACGCTTGTTGCCAATGTGCCGATATCATGCATGTTGTATTCTTCATATTTTGGTCATAAGTATTTGATTCTCCTTCCAAGCCCTCTACCTGGGGTCCAAGGGTTGGTTGTGAGAAGATTGGTTGAATCTGCTTGGGCCACCCCCTGAGGTCGCGACACCCTGGGACCTCCCACGAAACGCTGGAAATGGGATCCACAGCAACTTGGAGCAGCCTCGTTGTGGGCCCCGGGAGAGGCAGAAGTGGGGGAATGTCAGGATTTTTTTTGAAAATCTAGGACAAAGAACGACATATAGCTCGACATATATAGCTCATATTATAGCTACTAGATGCTACAAGATGCTACTAGCACTGAGATTTTTCCTTTGGTGACTTGCGACATTCATGGATATTTTTTTTCCACAGCCACTATCGGATGTTTATTGTTGAGGTACGGAATCTTATTTATAGATATGTGATTCTCGTGATGTTTGTTTAGCAGGTCGGAACCATCGTCATTCTTCTTGGTATTAAACTTTTTATTGGTCTGCTTGGAGCACATGTCCTTGGGTCCCTCAGCCTGCCGTTCCTTCGTTGGTTCAGCACTTCGAAACAGTCGTTCTCCCTGTGGTTCTGAAAGAACTCAGAGATTTGATCAAAAGTACAACGATGGTTCATGGTGGTGAATGCAACACTGAGGATACCTCGTTGAAAATTCAGAGTTTTCTCAACTGACTTCAACCATCAATACCTATACAATTGGGTATATCACGAACTATAAACCATCATTAAGTATACAAAATTTGGGTCTTAGCAGATTTTCACTGAACTAGAAGCCATCATTTGTTTGGTTGAACATTTGCCAAGACTAGATTTGGGCGTTCAACCAAAGAAATTTTCCAATGACCGCTCCACTGAGGCGTGCCATCTCATCTGATAAAGCCTATGTGGATGTTCAGCGGGTGGCATCGGCTGTGTCCGTGGCCTGGGATGGAGAAGCCTCCAACCAGTCCTCCGACATTTGGATCTCAGAGGTTGCGGTGTTGCAAGGTCATCAAGGTCTCCAAGTGAAACACAAAGAGGAAAAGGAGGAGGAAATGGAGATGAAGGAGGAAGAGAAGATGAAGATGGTGAACATGGAGAAGGAAGATGAGGGAGAGAAGATGAAGGAGATGGAGAACATGGAGAAGAAGAAGGAGAAAGTGGTACACCAAGAGAAGGTGATGATGAAGATGGTGAAGTTGGTGAAGATGGTGAAGAAGAACATGGAGATCGATATGGAGGAGATACAGGTGAAGGGAAGAAATGCATCGCAGGGGGCATCTGAGAAGGTCATCACCCAACGATCTTTGGGCGTGAAACTGCAGACTCTGAGCACCGGCACTGCTGCTGGTGCTGCCACTGCTAGCAACAAGTTGCGAGTGGCCACGGCCTCGACAGCCTCCACGGTGTCCATCCTGGAGAATGAAGAGCTTCCGAAGTACGAGTTTACAACGTCCATCCAGATGCACATTGAAGGAAGAAGTGAAGGAACCCCAGGAAGAACCGAAGGAGCCGAAGGAACTGCAGGAAGTGATGGAAGAAGTGAAGGACTCTCCAGTGCAGCTGAAACATCGGCCAAGTCACCCGGGGAAGCCTTCGAAGCCTTCCGTGGGTCCAAGGTGGCTCCTTGGGGTCGGGAAGAAGACTTTCTGAGTCGCGGAGATCGCTCTGAACGGAACCCGAATGCAGATTTCTTCGTGCTGAAGATGTTCTTCGGTGTGCTGTTGGCCGCCGTCATCTTGAACTACAAGGTGTTGAACAAGTTGGCCCGGAGTTGTTGCAAGGGTCGAGGAGAGTTGGACTACAGCTATGAGCACTTGCCCATCTCGAGAGGTGATGCCACTTGGAGAGAGGAGCTTCCAGAGTCCACAGAGACACGCAGTGAAACGCGTAGTGAAACGCGTAGTGAAACGCGTAGTGAAACTCCTGAGACCGTCCCTGAGACCATTCGCCAGCGACGAGATTCCTATGGAGCTCAATGCCATAGCGAAAGCTTCGCATCCACTGCTTCTCACTCCCAACGTAGCCTTAGTCCCAATGCTCTCAGTGTCTCAGATCGAACGGTCTCTGAACCCGAACAAGAACCTCATGACGAAACACATTCGGAGCGTGATCTCCTTTCTTCAGCCCTTCCTTCCACCACGGTGTCCGAAGCCGAAGATGACTCAGTGACTTTTTCCAAGGGCAGAAGTGCTTCTGCCGGGTCCGAAATGCTCCTCCTCTATGCATCTCCGTTGTGCTTCCGCGACAGTCGCAGGATGCTGCCCCTCCCGCAGATCCCCGTGGAGAAGGAGTGGGAGACCGTGTTGGGAGCCTACAACGAGGCCTCGTGTCACCTGTGCAAGTCCTCAGCTACACCCGGCGTCTCCATCAGTGCGCAGAGTTTGACGGCAGGCAGTCTCCAACGCGCCATGCACAGAATTCTTCAGAAGTTGTTGTTTTGAGTGTTTTTTTTTGATCTTATGGGCTTCAAATTCGAACCTATGTTTTTTTGTGTGTTTCGTTCGAAATTTCAATGGGCAGAAGTCAAAGGCACACCCCTGAAAGTGGGGAGATGAGCCGGGAAATGCCGTGTTCATAGTCTACCCTTGGTACAACTCCAATCTCGGCTGAGGTGCCATCACCACTTGGCACCCGGGTGTGTTGCATCTCAGCAGCCACGGGGTGAAGGACTGCTTGGTGTTGGAAGATGGAGGAGGAACGGCGCACTTTTTCAGTGCCCCAGCAAGCACTTGCAGGGAAGAAGAATCCACTTCAACAGCGGAATTTCTGACATTTGACAGATCGCGTTCTTAGAAAACACCAAGAAAACCACACCTCTTATTGACGCAAGAATCACTTAATTACCAACGTTCAACTTGCTGAAGATTCCAGATGATCAATTGGCAGATGCCAGCAGGATAACCAACTCATCTCCAAGTTTTATTTCTAAAGAGATGCGAAAAAAAAAATCATTGTGAAGATTTCCCATCTCCCTTGCAGCTCTGAATCCGATTTCCCCTGACTTCTCCCATCCGCAGCTCTCAGGTTGTTCCATGCTACGCGCCATGTTGGACCTGGCGGGAGCCTCCACTCGTTTGGTGCTGCTGAACTGCTGTTCGCTGTCGAGCATGGGCCACGAGTTCGTGGCTGCCGGGGTGCCCCACGTGGTGTGCTGCGCCTGCGACCTGAAAGATTCGGCGGCGCAGCTCTTTCTGCGGAACTTCTATCGGAACCTCTTCCAAGGCGAGGCAACGAAAACATGCAGAAGTTGCCCCCCGCTTTTTTCTGGGAGAAACTAAAGCAGAAAGGGAGGAAGAATGGAAGGATTCGAAGTTGAAATCTTTCTCCTCCAATTTGACCAAACTCTGAAGATTGAAAGTTGAACTCATTGAAACTAACGTGAAATCATTGGCTCATCTCATGTCATCATTGTTTTTCGAAGTCCCATCATCTCATCCCTCCCTGGCCGTTTCGCGTGCATCGGTGGAGGCACCTCGGTGCGCCGCGCCTTCAACGAGGCCATCGTGGCGCTGCGCAGCCACTCGGAGCGCAGCGTCGTGGCCACGTCGCAGCACTTCCGACTGCTGCCCGACGACGGAGGACGACGGGACACGGGGCCGTGGTGGGGTCTTGTGGATGGGTGGTGGTGGCGGGTCAGGTGGATAGGTGGGGGGTGTGGGGGTATGGTAGGATGGTGGTAGCATGGATGGGGATGGTTGGAGGTGTGAGGGTGGATGGTTGATGTACTTGGTGGATGGATGTTGATGGGAAGGATGTTGGTCGAGTTGGGTTGCTGATGTCGGATGGCTTGGGTTGAATGGTGGAATAGTGGACAAGAGAAGGGATGCAGATGCTGGTATCAGTGGGAAGTTGGTTGATAGATGTGTCACCAACTGTTACGAGAGCCTTTACCATTGATAAGCCACTTTCTCAAACAGTTTTGGTGGGAGAAGACCACAGTTATGGTGACCATTAACCACCAGTAACCACTAACTCGTCCCCTGGTACCTTCACCATGGATGAACGCTCACCATGAACGCCAGGGCACGAAGAGGTTCTCTTCCCACCGAAGCCTTGCGAAGACTTCGATTCGGATTCCAGCGAGGCTGACCTTGGGACCTGCTGGGGGTGAAATCCTGGTATTTTGCATGGAGTGTTTTTTCAATCCACAGCAAAATTTAGAGAAAAGTCACTGCAACAGACAACATTTCGATTTCCTGATTGGAAAGTGGCCAACTTGTCTTGACATTTCTCAAATTTGCCTGAAAACAATTTGGAAAAACTCATGAAATTGTCATTTCCCATATTTTCCTTACAACTCATTCCTTGAGTTTACCCTACTTTTCTTAAGACTCAACGGTTTTTGAGGGAAGAAACTTAAGAGAGTATGATGTCACTTAAAAACTGCATGTTGTCAACTGTTTCAATCAATTAGCTAGTAGAATTGGTCATCAAGTCATTGAACCAATTCTCTAAATTTACAGCATGAAGTTTCGAGAACTGCTCGCCCTTGGCTTCGCCAGGGGCGTCTTCGACGAAGGCGCAGACCGAGGCACGGGGCAGTCGCGGCGAGTCTCGGGGGGTCAGCATGCACCCAAGTGGGGCTTTCTCAAGCCATATGGGACCCCTAAAAATGGATGGTTTATTCTTAAGCATGAAGAATAGTGGATGATTTGGGGGTCCCCTATTTTGAGAAGCACCCAAGTTGGTAGTGATGACTGACAGTGCAGAATGACTGATGGATAGTGAGAATGGATGCAAATTAGTTTTGGATGGTTAGATCGGTTCAGTTGTTAGTAATCAATCATATTGGATATATAGTCATTGGTTAAATGTCATTAATAATCACAATGATTATGGACATAGTCAAGTCACTCATGTATTATTGATGATAATTGTGATGATGGTATTCTCACAAGGAAACACGTGATGAACATGTCCAAGGAGGCGAGGTGTATCAACTTGGAGGATCCCGAGATGGCCGACCACCTCAAGTTGCTGCCATTATCAGCCAATTTTTGTCCAATTTTGATCCTTTCAACCATTATCAAGCGTTATCAACCACTTTGTGAACTGATGATGATAGTAACTCAACCGTTGTCAAGGTATGTTTTCTGTTGCAAGGACCAGGCAGCACCATGTACCTCCAAGAAACCCAACGGCCAGGCGAACTCCACCTACTCCACAGGCAGGGTCCATGGCGTGCGGTGGCTCGGACACGTTGAGGGCCATGCTTGGGCCAGGTTCAGGCGTCGCTCTGCTGGCGCACCCTGCCATCTCTGCCAGAGGACAGCTGATTTCCAGGTGACTTCCAGGTGACTTCCAGGTGACTTCCAGGTGACTTCCAGACCTGTTGTTTTCGGTGAGCCTCTTTGGGACTGTAGGGATCCAGTTATCATGAGATATCATGAGGTAACTGTGATATAAAAATTGTCACTAAGAAGTGCAAAAAGTTGGTGAACGATCAAATCTCAGACACCATTTGGGCCCGCGTTGGGATCTCCATGTTCTGCGCGCTTTCAGCCCTGGCTCAATCGCTGCGAGGCGTTCACATGGTCAGCACCAGTGGTTTCTGCAGGTTGCCACATGTCTCACTATATATCTCTCACCACAGCTTGCCACATGGCACACCTACCTGGAATACCTTGCCATGCCACAGATGCCTTGCCATTTCCTTCTCTAGCAGAGCAGGGTGCCATGGAGAAACCTCCTCCGCCCCCTGACCTCGAAGATGTGTACAGGCGCGGAGATTCTGACCGCCCTTACGCTCCACATGGCCTATGCAGGGTATATCTATGATCAACATCCAGGGCCAAACATTTTTTGGCGCTTTTCCCTGGCCAAATCAGGGCGAAACCTCGACGTTCTGTCATTTTGGCAAAAACTGCGATGTTCATGCCATGGCCATCGTGTTGACCATCGTTTTCCCATGGCTCAACCATGCGCTGAACCTGATCTGCTCTAGGCCTTTTGAGGATCCCGGGCTGACAACTGCAGCGGAGGTGAAGTTGTTGCGATTTGTGGATCTGTGGGTCACGGCATCTCCACTTCAATGGGGGTTTCTCAAGCTTCTTAAGCCATGGGGGACCCCTCAAAATGGTTGGTTTGTTACTATCAGTGACTCATCTTGGATGATTGAGGGGTCCCCTATTTTGAGAAACGCACAAACGAAGCAGCAAGGACGTTCACGTTGGCTGTTTCCGCAAGCTGAATGATGGAATGGTATTTCGAAACCGTCAATACAGCCGTTGGGTTTGTGATTGCAACCCATGCTTTGATAAACCTACAGATACTTAATGATAACTGTCAATACCTATAGTTGACCTCACCCTCCATAGGAAGCTGTTGATCCCCAGGAGCCAACAGCGCGCCAGGAACCCATACTTGACACCGACCAGCCCGCGCCCAGCCATGACCTTGGAGAACTTGGCGATTTGTTGGGCATGGCGCAGCCGGCCGAGTTGACAGATCTGCACCAGCAGCAGGTGGAGATGTATCCCCATGCAGCAACTTTATTAGGGGGAAAGTAATCCATTAAATATGGATTAATATTGGATGATTTCGGCATCCATTTTTGGACTCAAATAAATCATCCATTTTTGGGCTCAATGTAATCAATCATCCAACGATTTATTGGGGTTCAACAATTTGACGAAATCCCCGTATCGTGATTTGTGGCAAGTACCTGTGCCAGGGGGGCTCTGCACCAGCTGCGGGGAATCTCAGCGGATGGGCTGGTTGCTGTTAACCAGTGAGATGCTACCCGGTTTCACCCCATTTTCCACAGGTTTTCCATCCGCTGGATGCTGTTGAGTGCCAGTGAGAAAACTGGTTTCTATATGTTTCTACAACTCTGTAATCATCAGTTACCCAAATCAGCAACTGGATTCATCCACAAGTTGGTCAAACGCTTGGTGTACAGCTTTGTTGGTCAAATCCTGGATGTTGTACCGTTGTGAACTGCAGTGAACTGGGAAACAGCTGCTTGTCAAGGCCACCGTCAGCTCAAACGCCGTCGGAGCCTAAACCGCGAAGCGCAGAACATCGCAGCCTGCCATTTCCGCTTGGCGCCAGCGCCATGAAAGCCCAGGTGGTGGATCTTTCTGCAGCAGAAGCACGTGAAAAGGAGCCCATGATGGTCGTCTGTGTGAATGACTGGCCTGAATGAAGGGTGCTATGATAACCAGATATCAATTGATTACTGGATTTAATAGTCATCATGCAGTGCTGATCTAGATTCTTACACGATTTAAACGTTTATCTCTTAACTGATTAAGGTGCAGTAAGTATTTGATTTACCGCAGGACCACATGGATTGATGCTAATCCTGGATCATTGTTCAAGCGGCATTCTTAATTGTTGATCATGCTGCACAATGATCAACGTATGATCACGATCAATCGTGCGCAATCATGGATGATACATAAACAATCAACAGTGAGTTTGATCATTTCAGAGTGACAAGGATGCTTGATTTAATGGTGAATCATGATCAGTCCGAATGACTCATCAACAGATATCAACATCATCATTGATGAATCATCATTGACAAATCATCCATCAATACCATTTGCACTACCTCATAATGATGACCATATATCAACATCATCCATCATGCCCATTGCCAGAACCCCACCAGTTTCATGTTTGGAGATGACCAGGACCAGCTCATCACCCCGTGTCCATTGCACTTCCCAGGAGACGCCAGCTGCTGGTTCAGCCGCGCCCGTCCGCCCCGCGCCGCGGCCGGCTACGGCGGCGGAGGGGCAAGCGGTTGGAGACTCAGCAGTAGATGATGCCGTGCTGATGATGTGCAGCTGGGGTTGGTTCACCATGGCTAGTTGCACTCAGTCAGGTAGCTGAACTAACCCACAAAAAGCATGGTGACTGTTCCCAGTTACGAGCCCCATAGGGATGCACATCCAAGTATGATGGTGAAAGGTGGTGATGATCGAAATGATCATCATGGTGAAGTTTCGGGTGAGATGCTTGAGTCATCGTTAATGATGATGAATGATGATAGTGGATGATGGGTAGAGTCACTGGTTGATAGCTGTTGGCTGAGATGTTTGCGAATGGTTGATAGTAGCTCATGGTTGGCAGTGGTTGATACTGGTTGTCATTGTTGCCATTGATCATGGTCGGCAACTCTTGGTGGAATCTCGCCAACCACAAGGGGGAGATGGCCATGGATGAACCTAATTTGCCGTAACGGAACTGACATTGGTTGAATTGGGTCAGCCGAAAAAATGTTGCCAGAAAGATGATGATTATGGTTGATATGGTTAATAGAAACCCACGGCTACCTCTATAGTAGGTAACCAGGAAGCCCCAAGTAGGGATGGTAACCAGGGAACCCCAAGTAACCATGGTTAGTAACGAGTTCCCATGGTACCACGTCTTCGCCTTTCGATCGTGAGGCCATGAAACGCATTCCGGCCAATGCCAAAGGCAGAGTTTGGAGATCTCAATCACTGCCGATGGGAGACGCGACACAATCTGGAGATCTCTTCAAGAGCGGTATGTCATATTAGCAGAGGTGAAATACAAATAGAGAAACATATACAAATAATTTTTCTGGAAACAATATGTACAAATGGAATTGGATATTTGCAGAATACTTCCCAAATCGCATGGATATGTCATGCTTTGTGTCTTGTATGCACCTCTGACTCTCGAAGCCACGCTGATTTCCATGCCAAACAGCGATACCTTGGCAGTGCTGCACAGGCTTTGGCTCAGATGATCTCTTTGGAGCCCCTAAGTGGCCTGGCCAAGCAGATCAGTGATCCCATGGGATCCCTATGCTTCCAGTTGCCATGAAAGAGGAGCCGGTAACCAACCCCAGTCATAACATAGTTATTATAGTATAGTAGGTCACCAACTCCAGCTATAAGAATGGTAGAAACCAGCTGGTTACTTGCTATTGGCTGGTAACCTGAAGCATCGTGGAGGCTATGTGTTGCTTGAGAACTGGATGTCATTCGGTATGCCTGCAGAGACTGGGAACGCAGACCGAAAGGCAGAGAATCGCAATCGATTCGAAAGCCGAGGCCCAAAGACGATGGAATTTTCGAGACGGTTTGCAAAATGCTGCCGGAACAGGTGCACTTCGTCAGTGGTCGAAGTGTCTCACTTCCGGTGGAGCTCTGGCGGCGCCAGGTGACTAGCCGCGTGGATTGTTTGCAAGTTCAAGTGGAGAAGGAGACCGAAATTCAGCAGGTGCTCTATAGACCAAAGGTTGTGGGGTGCTGTCTTTGTGACAATATGACAGTGCAATTTTCAGCTCTATTTAGTAAAATACTAGCTTATAATCTCAAAAAATCATGCAGTTTGGATTTTAAAGGAAAGTCGCTGATGCTTTTCATTTGAAGACTAGTGCAGTCCTTAACCTGCTGAAAAATGAAAACTGTCGAAAAAGTAAACAAACACTCAAAGCATATCTGCATTCATTATAAACCCTAAGGCACTGATGAGCACCATTACAAGCGCTAAAAAACTAATGAGCACCATGGTGTATAGTCCTAAAAAAATCAGAATGCTGCTGTTTCAGGCTCCCGCCTGTCCAGACCTGCCTACTGAGCACGTTGTGCGGGCCTGAGAGTTGGACGTTGGTCATCACATCGACTGATTTCTTATGCCAAAACATGTCGATCTCTATGTCCAACATGGTGGGAGGGTCTATGATAGTCTATGTTGGTTTCCAGGAGGGTCTCTTTATCATTTGGGTTGGGTTTATTTCTGTCCAACATTGGTTTCGTTTCATATTTGCCATGTTCGGAAAGCGGATTTTTCTTGTGATTTTAAGGGTTCTTGCATGGCCATGGCATGAGTTGATAGCCATGGCAACGCTACCTTGCAGGCCACTACAGTGAATCGAACCGTTGAGGGCCGCTGGGTGCATCTCTCAGCAAACCAGCCATGGGTAGGGGGGTGCTCCCAACCATGGGTTGTTCTGCTTGTTTGCCTTCGGCAAAAATTGACCTGGTAAGCCGGCAACCTGGCTGTTCCTGTTGTTTTCCTGGTAACCTGGAAGTTTCTTGAGCGAACCGTGGTTTTGTCACACGGCAATGCACTTTTGTGGGATGATTGCTATGAATCATTCATGTTGATATTTTCTAGAACAAAGTCGCACTTTACTCATCGAACGTTTCTGTTGTCATCAGAAATGTTTCACAGATTAAAAGACGTCTGGCATATCTTTTCAACATTACTTTTTCAGATGAAGATCCCAACAGAATCATCCTATTTTTTCGTGGATGAGCATCCCAACAGGGATGACAGATGACGGCAGATGATTGCTACCCTACTGTGCCAGCTGGTGCTGCACCCCCTGCAGGTGCCTACGTACATGCGGCAGCAGTTGGCTGCCGGCGGACATACATCTCTTCCAACCGCACGGAGCTTAGTCTGTCATTGGTTGGTTCCTGGTGCTTGGAGTGGAAGCTTCCCCAGTTCATCTCGCAGCTGGTTGATGTTGGATTTGGTCAAGCATGGGTTACTGACGGATTCATCAAACGCCCAGCGACTGACCGTGATCAGCCGATGGCTGATTTTAGACCGTCCAACATCCATCCAACTGCCGTGCTCATCAGCATGACAGAAAACCTGACCCAGCATCGAATCATGGGCTACCTGTCAGGCACCCAATGGCCACGAGTTCTCAGCGAATGCGCAACCGCCCACCTGTGGTCAGGCGGCTGGGATCACCATGACAGGGTTCGAAGATCCGAATGTTTGGTGGCAAAGAAACTATTGGAAGGGAGCGTTTTGTAAGTGTTCATGGGTTCTGAAAGGGTGCCTTCAGAGTTTCATGGGATACAAATCTAAAACTGTAGGGTCGGCCGCGTTTTTTTCACAGGTGGTTAAATCCAGTGACCCAAAGCTAGGATGACGTTGGGACCCAAAGAAACCACCATTCGTGGGGATGAATCAACATGAATCACCTGTTGGCCAAGATGAACAGTTGAGACCAACAGTTGCCCACCAACATTTCACCACCATCGGGACGAAGCTGAACATTCGTCGTCAATCGTCACTCATCAAAACAACATCATCTTTGTGATGTCATCAGCTGAGAGAATCTCAATCGACCACCAATCAATCATCATCAGCTGATGTCATCATCAAAAAATCATCATCTTGATGAATCATCATTGACCAATCGACCATCACTTCCGAGTGCTGCCGACAACACAGATGCCACCCACCTGCTGCTGCCCCAGACCTTCGTTGCGATGGGCCAAGACTTCGGGGAAGGCGCCCAGGCGGTGCTGGAGTTCATGGCGGCCTTCTTCACGTCCCTCACCTTTCAGTGCCAGGCCTGGGCCAGTGATCATTTGAAGGTCATGGTGTTGACGCATGGCTAGAACTGTTGGTCAGTTGTTGACATTTGATGGGAACTGGTAGTAATTGATGGGTTAAGGATATATTGATGGTTAAGGAACTGTTAGTAATTCCTGATACAGTTGCAGTTTGTCAAAATCAGGATGACGAATACCGAATACATGGACAATTGTAAAGATCAACACAAGCAGTTCATCATGAAGTTATGAATCAACCCTTTGCTCTACCTTCCAGGCGTGTTCGCAGCATGCCATTAGCACCGCGCACGAGCAGGCGTGCTGATCTTCCACCTTTCTGACCTGAGTTGTTTTGGATATTTCATCACCACATAGCGATTGGATGTGCCATGATCCATGATGTTTGGTGGTGCTACCTGGTGATCATGACGAACATCGATGCATCATTGACGCTTCACCGTTGAAATGGCAGCAAGTCGTCATAACTCTGCTGCTAGTGCAGGTCATGGTCCTGGGCGATGACTGGTGTGGTTTCGCCGACGCCGAGGAGTCCTATGGTGTCGACTACTTGGGAGTTGTCAGTTGGCCATGGGCAGCCCCCAAAGTGATGAACGTTTCTGAAAGAGTCAAAGCAAAGTGTTTGGAAGATAAACATCAAAGTTTCCATGTTCAGAAAGTTCACAAGTTCTGAATCGCCAAGTTGTGTTTTCAGAGCAGTCGCTTCTCACCTTTGAGTTCGATTCAAACTGCTGAGTTGAGCTGTGAACTTCAGGAGGAACTGGGAACAGCTCCTCCCAACGCGGACAATTGGCAATCGTACCGCGGGGCAACTCAGGACTCAGCTCCACTAGTAGCCCTGCTGCAGCACCTAAATCAAGCCACTGGGGATCACCAGATTGAGGGCATTGTTTGGGATAAGCAACCGACAATTCATTCCAATGAAATATACCATGAATTGGTGGTTTCCTAAAATAGGGAACCCCGAAATGGATTAATACAACGGATGATTTGAGGGTATCCATCCTTGTCAAGTGGTAAATTACTTTTGGTCCCTTCAATTTTTCTGTTTGTTATGACTTGGTTATCATGTTGAACATTTTATAATGACTATCAATTAGTTAATTGCATGGTACGGAACCCATTGTTTACACATTTTCAGCATAAAACTAGTTGTGTACTGATATTGTCAACTCCAATGGCCCAGAATTGCCGGGACGTAATGGTCCCAATCATGGCTGACTGTTGGATCAATGTGGACGCTGAGGCCACACGATGGATGTGAACAACGATGTCAGCGGGGAGCCCAATGAAGACGGGTATATTTTGAACAATGCCTATAGGTGCTGGATCATGACCAACAAATCTAGTTGATGATGGTTTAATACCGCTTGATAGATCTTGATAATGGATTTTTGGGTGCGAATGAAAATGCGAGGACTTCCTTCATGGCACGCTGAAGAAGGCCTGACCACGGGTGAAAGTCGATGGATGTCGATGGTTTGATTCTGATCAAGGCCTCGCCCGGGAAGAGCGAGAAGAACGCCGAGAGCATGTGCAACTTCCACATTTGGCGCCTCCCACGGCTGAAAGGGAAGCTGTTCCAGCTCCCTGCGTGAAGCTTAGCGTAAAGTGATGTCAACCATAGGATTTTTCTCACCGGCTTGACACCACTCCCCTGGTTCTTTTCGACAACTACTTACCACTTCATCGTTGATGGTTCATCATGACATTGATGGTCAGTTATAGTCGATGTAGCTGTAGTTTGCAGCCAATCGCTGGACATTTCCAAGGCTCGTTTGGAGCAGAACGGCCTGATACGAAGATGGAGGCCAGGGGTCGCTGCCAGCACAGCCACGGCACCAGCCAGGGCCAGGGCAAGGGAACCCCTCCAGGCTGGCCGTGTGGACAAGGACCTTCTGATGCAGGTGGCGAGTGCGATCTAACCCCGGAGCACCAAGTGACCGGAACGAAGCGAAATGCGGACCCAGCCCTGGCTCTTCAGCACTTGTGAAGTTCCATTGATTCAGTGATTTGTTGAACAAAAATGAAGAACTGTTACTTGTTACAAAGTTATTGTTCTTCATCTTTGTTTAAGTTTCAGGAAGTGTCATTTGTTTGTCTAAGTTGAACTCCTCTTTTTCTCCGAATTCTGAGTTGGGAGTTGTGGTCCCTCCGGGCACAAAGGTGCAGGCGGAGACAATTCGAATGCACGTGGCAGTTGACGACTGACGCAGTTCGTAGTTCGTGGTGAAAAGATGGCGCTCGCAGTCGCCGAAACAGCTGAGACTTTCAGGGCTTTTCAGGTGGAACTTTCACGGACAAACTTTGTGTGAAACCTTCAGTGGTTCGACTTTCAGTTGTCCTAAAAGTTCGTGGATCGAACTTGTTGAGGTGAACTTAAACTAAGACAAGGACTTTCACTATAAGTTGACTTGCTTCAGTGGTTCGAAATTGTTCCGGTGAACTCCCCTAGGTCAAACCACGCAAAGTTGTTTAACTTTAGAAAACAGAGGAGCTTCGAAGTCTGCAAAGTCGTTGGCCTTTCCACACTGCCGCTGGCAGAGGACTTCCTTGGTCGCGAATTGGATGTTTGGTCGGTCCTGCAACAGCTGAACCAGCGCCGGGCCGTGGTCGTTCCTTGGCGTGGCAGTGACATTCAACCCATGAGCTTCATGTGTTTTTTCCATGCCTTGGCTTGAACATTAGCTTGCTGTTCGTGAATCTCAGCAATCTCAACTGAAAGTTTGGGCTAAAAAGTTTGGGCTAGAAATCTGATCCTGTACAGGTTCTCATGAACCACCACGAACCATCAGATCCATAGGCCATGCACCTGACATCTGCTCCAGGTGTGCTCCGCAGAAGGCGAAGATTTTGGCATCGGCAAAACGGCCATTTTGGACTCGGTGCATCGGTCCTTTACGTTGCTGGTGCCTGGGCAGATGGCCACCTCCTTGGGTGCCCTGGGGGAGCACAGGGCACCGCTCCATGTGATGGACTCCAACGGTTTTGTCAAGATGGGGATGGACTGGAATTGGTTTGAAGCTTTTCATGTCTGACTTTTGGAAGAGATACTTTGAGGTTTGATGTTTTGATTATGTCGAAAAAGACTTTGTTCATGATTCACACATCATTAGTTTCAAAATGATTCGTGTTCATGTGCGTTGACAATCTCTATATTCTCAACCATGACTAACCATATCTATTTTCATCACTCAGCATCACCAACCATCATTTTTACCATGACTAACTTACCATCACCCTCACCACACGAATTCACCATCACCAACCACCACTCCGTTCTGCTGTTCACGACGATATCCTGTTCGCTCAGGGCCACAGTTGCGTAGCAGTGCCGCTTCGCTCTTTGAGTCAAGCGTCCTGGGCAGGACCGTTGCAACTGTGCTGGGTGGGTTGAGCGGCTCATGTGGGTTGAAGACTAGCTTGGTTCAATGGTGGTACTATGATGGTAGACTTAACCAAGCTATAGACTGATGGTTAAGACTGCTATGATGGTTCAGGATAGTACCTATTAACCAAGCTAGTTGAGCTCGGCATAGCTCATATAGTTTGTTTACTTGGAAAACCCATCCCAAAACTGGCGGTTCTCCACACCAATCTGCTAGCTTTACACAGGGTAACCCTATGGCCATGGCCAATTTGGGCCACCTTCGCCAGGGGATTGGATTGAGAAGGCCAATACCGCGATACGCTTGGCCATTCGCGAGCCATGCGCTTGGGAGCAGTGGATATTCCAGTGATGTCTTGCTTTGCTAGGCACTAGATGGCACTACATGACACTTCCAATCACTAGATCAAGTGTTTAAGATTAAAGAGGGAGATTTCAAGAATGAATTTCCCTTAATCCGTTGACAGATAGCATTCCTCTTCACTAGAAGTGTTGAAGAGCGGAAGCGAGATTAATGCTCAGTCAATAGTTTGATCAGCTTATTTAGCTGACAAAGTTCAGTCATTACTGAGCTGTTGGTCGATTTGTTGGCCAAGTCTTGCTCAGCACCAGTCACCCAGGTGTCGCGGATCCAGGATGACAGGCCAGGTCCCATTTGATGCGGCACCGAGGTATCCCCCAAACCAGGTGGCACCGCCACTGATGAAGGACCCCCATATCTTGCGGGTGATTGGTGGTTGTCAATCCTTATCCACCATACACTGCTGGGCTGTTGTTGGTGGTTGTTGGTGCTTGCTGGGCATTGTTGTTGTTGTTGTTGTTGTTGTTGTTGTTGTTGTTGTTGTTGTTGTTGTCGTTGTTATTGCTGTTCACCACTATTAATCACGATTAGCAACCTTCATGAAGCCTCGTGAAGCCTATATGAACCACCAACTGTTTGTTGTGCTGTTGGTTCTTAGTAAATCACTATTGATTAATCACCATTCTTAACCCTTGAGCCTTAGAGACTATTAACCACCAACTGGTTGTTGTTGGTTCTTATTGCTCGTCATTTAACCACCGGACACGACAACCCAGCTCCGCCACAGGTGCTAGTTCGGTCCGACGTCGTCGATTGCAGGCGGGAAGGAAGCGCCAGGACTGCGATGGTGAGCTCATCCCCAGATGTTTTGCCAATTTTCCTAGCAAAGGAGAATGAGGATGATGAGGACAATGGTGAGGATGAGGAGGATGATGAGAACGGATGAGTTTTTTTTTTTTTTTTTTTTTTTTCGACCATTTTTTCCAACCAAAGAAATCACTTGGTGGCGCATATGATGATGATGATGATGATGATGATGATGATGATGATGATGATGATGATGATGATGATGACTTGGGATGACTTTTGTGAGGGGTTCCAAGACTTTTGGACAGACTCATTGAGCTTGTGGACAAACGTGGAACATGAATCATCTGCAAGCGTTGCTGAAAGCATTGCTGCCACTGTCAACAGGGGCCGCTGCGAACTGGTACCCTACTTACACAGTGCTGTGAATCGCTGTGCTCAGCCAGTGAGTTGTGGATTGACAGCCACAAGTAACTCGTCACATGTGACGAGGATTTCATCCACTCTCCGTTCGGGCCTTACTGTGAAAAACTGTTCAGGGCAGTGAACCTTTTGATGCAGCTGCAAATATCATGTCACCAGAAATGACATGAAGAAGGTCTAGGAAGATGTGACACGAAGGTGGGCATTGAGCACTTCTTGAGTTTTGCTGTACATGGGGTGATCTTGTGAGAGGACCCTTCAACGGCGGCATGTTTGTTGGACGACTTAATCGACGACATGTTGACTTTGCAAGACTTGTGCGATGCCGCTCGGATGCTCCGCATGGTGTGTGTTTCGGTCGTTGATGCCGTCAGTGACAGCTCATACTGCTGTCCTATCGGCCACATGACTGACACCGTGGCTTACAAACTCATGAAGTCATGTTCAGTCCATCTAGATAAATTGCAGCACATATTCTTGATTAATTTTGGACATATTTTTGATTATCTCATCCTCACAATATGGCAGCTAATGTGAGTGCATGTCACACTGATATCATGACCCCCAGCCATGGCATGGCGGCCACTGAGGCCCGGTTTGATTGGACGAATTCCGGGCATCGCATTCTGCTGTTGCTGGACGAATGCGACCACCTGGTGCAGCAGCAGCAGTTCCAGGACAGGTTTTGGGCTTCCCTCTGTGCCATGGGAACATGGCTATTGCGGTGGTTGATCGATGGACACCGGAGATTTTTCATGGGAATTTTCCCCTGTCTTATCCGATGTTCAGCACTTAACGGGTAAAATGAGTGACATCCTGTCGTTATGTCGTTATGTCGTTTTCCTTTTCCAGGATGCTTTGGCCTGCATCCTTCAGCGGTGTTCTTCCTACAGCGTGGTCTTAAGCACGCCGCGAGCTCAGACCCTTCAACTGCATGGGATGTCGCACCGTGGCGTACCGTGGCGCGCAGCGTGTCGGAGGCATCAACCGATGGTTCCTGCTGGCGCCAGCAAGTTCAAGGTGGTGCAGCATCGGCTTCAGGCGCGGTAGGAAACACTTCAACCAGTTGAGTCACTGTTGTCTGTCAATCATCGTTTGCTGTGGTCAGTCAGTTCTTAGACCATGAATAAGTATTAAAATGGTGGTTTTAATCAGGTAACTAAGCCTTGTGAAGCCTAATGACGCCATACAAAGCCATACAAAGCCTAATCAGCTGTTTAGGCTTTGTGTGACTAAGCCACTAAGTTACTGAGCTTGTCATACTGTGACCAACCTACCAGTTACTAAGCTTGTCACTGGTTGGTTTCAAGCTATCAAACTTAGCAACTGAGTGACAAGCTTAGTCAAGCTGATAGCTATAGCTATAGCTGATACCTATATCCTAGTGTCACTCGTTGGTTCTCAACTGTTTGAAGCGATGAAGCTGAGACTCGACGTCAGCGATGCCCAGGGCTTGGTCCCCCGGGACGCCGCCCGGCTGTTGCTCCGCCGAGCACAACGACCTCTGCGCTGGGGAGAAATCCAGAGGCACAGCAGAGTGAAGCGGTGGAGAACAGGTGGATGTCATGGGTGGATGTCATGTGGGGCAGCAATGGTTAGTTCGTTGTTAAAGGGGTTGTTGGTGTGGCGAATTATGGGTTATGATATGATGGTGTGGTTGATTATATGTCTGAAATTATGGATTATGACATGATCTAGATCTGATCTACAATACTACACCATATCACAACAACTAATATGGCTATAACTTGATTCACAAGTCAGTATGCCTATTTTCTCAGCATGGTTCATATATAACTATAGATCAATATAGCCATATATCACTTATAGCCATGGTTCGGTTCATCTCAGCATGGTTCATATCACTTATAGCCATGGTTATCCATGGTTTATACCCATTCACCATGGCTATCAGCATACCTTGGCCGAGTCACATGGTGTTTTTCGATGGCTCCAGGTCCGAAGATCCTTCGAGTTTGGTGATCCTCAGCAAGGACTGCAGCGTAGCGTTGGAAGTGGTGCCTTGGGGCCGTGTCAACGGTGTTCCCTGATGAACCAATGGTTGAAAGGGTAGTTGAATGGCCAATGTGGCTACTTATCAACCATTCAACTAACCATTCAACCATTGGCTCATCACGTGATCTAATGTTGGTGGTGTTAGTTGAATGGTTGACGTGTATCACAGTGGTTATCAACCAGCATCAACCAATCAGCCACACTTGAATCTACAAGATGGGTGGGTGTATTAGAATGGTTAGGTCATGAACCAATGGTTATCAACCAGATGAAGCATCTGCAATGGTCATGAACCAATGGTTGAGTTGTTGGTTGCATTGTGTACCTACAATTGGTATCAACCAATACCAACTAGCCTACAACAGGTAGCACCAACTAGCCTAGGACAGGTTTCTGATTGTTGGCCATCTGCAGGGACCAAGTACCATCGTCCAACATCAAGCAAGCGTCAAATCAAATCATCATCCAACCATCCAACCAACTTCCAACCATCATCCCATCATATCAACCCAACCATCCAACCAACCATCCACCCATCCATCCCCACCCACAGTCCTTCCCATGGCTCAGGAGACCGAGTCCGAGATCCTCGAGGCCGTGGCCGCGCAACCGCGCGTGGCCGCGCTGCGCGGCAACCCACGGAGGCACGGCCCAGCCGAAGCCAAACAGCCACGGCCATGCGCTGCCAAGTCATGACCAGCGAAGTCATAGCTATCCTCAACGAACCGTATCCAACCTGTATCCAACTACTACTGTCATAAGTATAGCTATTATCCAACTAGAAGTCGTAACTTATCTTGACTTGAACCATAACTACATCAACGTACTATTATTAACTTTAACAATGATTCAACTATAGCCTAACTATCCTCAACTTCTGCTGTCCAATGACTATTCACCTTTGCCAGGCTGATCGAACTCGCCAATGACTTGGACTCTTTGAGTCTTTCGGAGTCCCAGGAAGAGCCGAGGGCCGATCACCTGAGCTGAAGACAACTGGTCACCGGTGGAAGCAGTGGTTAAGGATGGATGAACATGTGATGGTTAATGGTAATGATCAATTAAGAGTGGTTAATGATGGTTAATGATGAATGATGATGGATCATAATGGTGGTAGTTGATTAGGTATGGTGAACTCATGATGGTTGATTGTGATGATTGATGATTGACAAAGTGTGGTTAATGGGTCAATGATGGTTGATGAAGGATGATTGAAAACATATGATGGTCAATGATGGTGATGATTAATGATGGTTGATGATGCTTACATGATTGTTGACTATGATTTTGATTTCAAGAATGGCTGTGATTGAACATCATAGTGGTTGATCAATGCTGGATTTTGATGCACTCATGATGGATGATCATAGCCTTTGATTCTGATCCATTCATGATGGTTGATGATGGCTAAACAAAGTCGATGGTAAAGTGCACTCACTGACCAGCCAGATTTAGCCAATGATGGTTTACAAACGACAGATTTTGATGCATACATGGTTGACAATGGTTGATTGTTATTGCGGTTGATTGCGATGATTGATTGTTATAGTGGATCATAGCTGATGACGATGTTTCATGACTGATTATGACTTTTGAATGCTGCTTCATGACTAATTAGTTTTGATGGTTGAACATGATGGTTGATTATGATTCATTCATGATTGTTAAGGATTGATGATTAATTGACAAATGATAGTTAATGGGGATTTATGATTGATAATGGTATACTGGTTCACGATCATTGGTCAATAATTGTTGATATGATAGTTTACGGTAGTGGTAAGCAATGAGTCCACAGGGAGACGATGACCATCATACTAGTGGAGTCAACGAATTGATCATGCCATGTTTGTGAGCTATTCAAACACATTTGCTGCCGGCTTCCCTCCTGCGTCATCACTAAACCCACTTAATTCAACAACTTTTGACCAATTCTGTATCTCGCATGGTGTCTCGGCGCGAAGTTTCACCTCTGAGAAAAGGCTTGCGTTCAACTTTTGACAAATTCAGCAGATGAAACTCAGAGCCTTGGGAGGCAACAGCCTTTCTCAGAACGTAGTCTCGTGATGTCTCGTCACCCTCCCGTATCACACCATTCACCAGTCCTCTTTTTTGGCTACGAGTTGTGATTAGAAAGAGAGGTGCGATGGTGCAACCATGCTGATGAATGGTTGCCAGCAGGGCTAGAAAAACTCTTGATGCAGTGCGGTGAAGCTTTTGCTTTCGCAGCTGTTTGGAACTTTTCATCAGGTGAGTGACATGGCAAAACGGAGACTTGGACCGTGGTTGGTTGCAGTTGTTGAGTTGGAGCATGAAACACCCGCTGTGCACAGCAGTTTTTTCAGAGAAACTGAAGCAACAGCAGACTCCTTTCGACCGTGGCCCCGCAACGAGGTTTTCAGCTGTAAGTCGATGTCACACGCCGTAAGTGCCGTAAGTCGATTTCAGCATGACACAAAGCCGACCGAGCCATGTAGCAACCATGGAAACCTGAGAGAAATCATCGCGTGCTCCTCAGGGCACACTTTGAACGCGTTGAACCACAGTGAATGGCTGGAAATTCGCTGATCACCCTGGAGTTGCTATGAATTGCTTGGCTGAGTGGAGATCATCTATATCGAAGGCGGTTATTATGGTTGTTTCTGAGGGCTGGCATTTATGCCCGAAGGCAAGACATCAGTCAGATGCAAGATGGAAGAACCTGAAGCATGTCGGCATCAGAACCCCCTGGATTTTCTGGTAGCCCAAATGGAGATGGCATGCCGATCAAACTAGTGTGGTCTTTTTTCAAGTCAACTTGTTCATGCCAAAATCAAGTCTTATTCATGCTGAGCCATGAGTTTAAACCAACCATGAGTTAAAACCAAGCATGAGTAATCAAACATAAGTAAGATTGAGTAACCAACCACGAGGTATTAAGCAACCAAGAGTAGCCATGAGCAATCGACCAAGCAATTTTTATTACGAGCCACGAGAAGTCACGTCTCAGGAGTTGCAGCTCAGACTCTTGGCGGTCACCGCGGCATGGCAACGTGGCCGAAGCGGATCGTTCAGCAAGACACAAGGATGGCCATAGCTTTGCAACGGTTGATGCTTGTGGTTGGCACCGTCTGACACCTCTGGAGCTTGCTCGTTTTCTAACCGATGATGGGTGGGTCGATCAGGTGATTCTTAAGGTTTGTTGGATGCATCAACACGTGTGGTCAGCGGTTCTTCGTGTGCTTGAAAGGGAGTTGCACCGGCAGAAGTTTCGGCTTGAAGTATCAGTTTTGTTCGTCTCGGTTGTTGTTGTTGTTGTTGTTGTTGTTGTTGTTGTTGTTGTTGTTGTTCCCCACATCTAGTTGTGGGGTTTTTATTTTTCTGCTGGATCCCGCAACCTCCTCGTCCTCCTCCTCGTCCTCCCTCTCCCCCCTCCTCCCTCCTTCATCATCATCATCATCATCATCATCATCATCATCATCCCACATCTTCTTCTTCTCTGTTTCTGTGGCAGGCGTGTGACTTTGTATGCACCTGTAGGGGCTCAGCAGAGCCTTGTACGGTCGCGGCCGCCCTGGTACACCCCCTGTTTCTGTGGCAGGCGTGTGACTTTGTATGCACCTGTAGGGGCTCAGCAGAGCCTTGTACGTTGTTGTTGTTGTTGTTGTTGTTGTTGTTGTTGTTGTTGTTGTTGTTGTTGTTGTTGTTGTTGTTGTTGTTGTTGTTGTTCCCCACATCTAGTTGTGGGGTTTTTATTTTTCTGCTGGATCCCGCAACCTCCTCGTCCTCCTCCTCGTCCTCCCTCTCCCCCCTCCTCCCTCCTTCATCATCATCATCATCATCATCATCATCATCATCATCCCACATCTTCTTCTTCTCTGTTTCTGTGGCAGGCGTGTGACTTTGTATGCACCTGTAGGGGCTCAGCAGAGCCTTGTACGGTCGCGGCCGCCCTGGTACACCCCCTGTTTCTGTGGCAGGCGTGTGACTTTGTGTGCACGTGTAGGGGCTCAGCAGAGCCTTGTACGGTCGCGGCCGCCCTGGTACACCCCCTGTTTCTGTGGCAGGCGTGTGACGTTTGGTCTTGGTACGTTGTGTCTTGGTACGTTGTGTCTTGGTACGTTGTGTCTTGGTACGTTTGGTCTTGGTACGTTTCGTCTTG
>VSDK01029640.1:707968-722715 GCA_009767595.1 Symbiodinium kawagutii | reverse complement strand
GTGGTGTGGTGTGTTGGTGTTGGTGTGGTGTGGTGTGGTTTGGTGTGGTGTCTTGGTGTGGTGTGGTGTGGTGTGGTGTTTTGGTGTGGTGTTGTGGTGTGGTGTCTTAATGTTGGTGTTGGTGTTGGTGTTGGTGTGGTGTGGTGCGTTGGTAATGGCTTAAAGGAATTTATGCATCGTTTCGTCGCCATCTGTCAAAACGGTTCGTGTTTAATTGTTGAATGTTTTGTCTGGTGTATGAACAGACTGTTGTGTCGTGGTGCATGTATGTGGTTTAACCGGGGTCATAGCGGTTCTCTCTCTTTCTCTTCCTCTATACCTATCTGTTCTCTCTACCTATCTCCCTCCGTCTCTCTCTCTGTCTCTTTCATCATCATCATAATCATCATCATCAGCATCATCGTCATCACCATCATCATCATCGCCATCATCAACATCATCAACATCATCGTCATCATTATCATCATCATCATCATCATCATCATCATCTGTGGTTGTCGTTGTGGTTGTTGTTGTTGTTGTTGTTGTTGTTGTTGGTTTCCCTATCAACCATCATTTCAGCGGCTACTTTTTACATCGTTTCTTTGTTCTGAATTGTTGCCTATGATCAATCACCTGGCATCACCTGGCTAAACCTTAGGCAGATGGGCTGGCAATCGCTCTTAGCGTTTCCATGTGCAGAGCTCGGATGGTGCAGCGAATGCATCTCTCTTTGAAGGACTTTGGATACGCACAGCTTTGGATCAGGAGGAAAGCACCTCAGTGAAAGTGTATGCATGATGGCTAATGGCGGTGAAGGATACATAGTTAATGATGCGTAATGGTGGTGAATGGTGATAGAATAGTGCTAAAAGTGACTCATGGTGGTTAATCAATGATGGTTTGTGATGACATGTGATGATTAGTGATTGATGGCGATTACAAGAGTGACTCGGTGGTTGATGATGACTGATAATGACTTATTCCAAGCTGATCCGTGGTCGCCCAAAACCAGGTGGTACTTGACGTCCTTTGGAACCCTGCTTCTCAACAAGGACGGATCGGCTGAGTGGACTCTTGGTCACAGTTTCAGATCGTTACAGTATCCTCGGTGATCAGATACAGATCGCGCGCAAGAAGTATCGTTGGATCGATAGAACTTATCATTTTAGTGGGTGCTTTCAGACATTTGCAAGGTCATTCGAACAACAATCACAGAGGATGTGTGGTAATGAGAATCTTGCACAAGAATAAGATCAACAATAAGAGTCCGAAATAATCATCAGATCAACATCATAGTCATTGATCATCAACAGAGATAAAAGTCTTCCTTGCCGGGTACAGATTGACGTGATTTTTACATCTGCTTCAGTACCTCATGGGCTATCGCCAAGTGCAGCCCAACACCTTGGCAGCGGTGCAGATGGTGGAGAGCTTAGATCACGTTCTCCACCTCGAGCTGAGCACACGAATGATGCAGTTCTCCAAAGGCATCAATGTTGACATGCGAATATAGATGATATCATATGATGTAATTGGACATGGTAATTTACACATTGCACAGGTAGTTTCACAACATTTACATGATGTTGAACAGACCATCTGAATAGATGATATTTGAGTCATGTATATGCATCATTTCACACCATATATGTGGGGGTTTTGAAACTTGAACGATACGTTTTTTATATCTAATGAATCTATACGTGTTATTAGATCTACAGATTTTCATATATATTTTCAATCTATGCGGGTAATAAGATCCCTACATCATGAACCGAACATAACATATCAATATATGGAACAGTATTCCTTCTAAACAATCCTTTCTATATTGGAACCCGCAGAATGTAGGGACAGATCGTTCTCCCAGGTCTCCACGGCCATCTACGGCGCGTTGAAGATCCTGAAACTCAGCGATCTGAAACGCTTGGCCACGGAGGTGCAGCTGGTGCCTGGTGGATGGCTGGTGGATGGCTGGTGGATGCCTTGAGATGGTGCCTTACTGGCGAACAGTGCCATTGGTACATGGATCATGATTGTGGATACTAGTAGGTCAATGGCGAATGTTTGGGGGCTATTATGGGGTAGTAGATCTTAAACTGCCAATATTTTGATCTATTTTTGTGTGTCAATGGCTAATTTCTTGCCAATATTCGATGATTTAACAGAGGTGACTATTTTTACCTGCGATATTTGATAAATCATTTGTGCTTTTAGTTCATCAGTTCAGAATTTTCATCTCAATGGCACCACATTGTCAATTTGCGTTTCTGCTCCTACGCAATCAGATGAATTGAGTTCAATTCATCGATTTCTTTCAATTCACATTTTTTTGGCTGTCAATTTGCTTCAATTCTGTGGTGGAAAAAATAATTTCCCCCAAAAAGTCCGAATTGAAAACATCTAAATTGTTGAACAAATCCAGGAATCCACAAATTCAGATCTTCCTAAATGGTTTTCCTCTAAAAAAAATCCACAAATCCACCGGTGGAACCCTCCCCGCAGGCGCGGAGCTTCATGGCTGGACGACCGCATGCGCGCTCCAAGGTTGGGGGAGCTCAGTGGAGCTGCCCTGCCTCGCATCCCGTGGCGCCCCTGGTTCCGCAGGTGACAGATCCCGAGTCCCCGGAAGCGGATGACCACCTGGATGGCTCAGGAAACAAGGCCAGGCAGAAGGGAGAAGATTTCATTTCCATGTTCAACAACAGGTTTGATATGGAGAGTTTGAGACATATAGTTTTGTTTGATGATGCGGTTTGATTCCAGCTGTAGTTTGATCTTGTTTGATGTAGTTTGAGATGTTCAACTTCGATGATCAAACTTTGACGGTTCCCTTGCTGTTTTGACGAAACTGTGCTGTTTCAGAGTTGGCAGGGCCCCCGTTGGAGACGCAGTCTGCTTCAAATGAGCTTCGTGGGGATCATGCGGGTGCGCCTGTCGTGGGAAGCTGTGGTGACAACGGTTGTGGTTTGTGTGACCATCTGGCCATGGGTCATTATTGATCAACCAACTACTGAGGGATAGTCACCAACAGCTTCGTAGGGAAAACAGCCTGGTTAGTGTGAGGGGAACCAGGGGTATGGGGTGAACTGACCCACAGCCATATTATCTAATTCATCGAAGCTGGGGCATGGTGAGATGTGATTATAGATGAACATGATGAACCTGTCCAGAGTTGACCGTGAACCAACCATGATCAATCGTATACATTGGTTCGAATTTGTCTTGAGCACTAGTTTGAGTCATTCCCAACCTTGATGAAGTGGCATCAATTATCAAAGATTCACCAAAGATTATCAAGGATGAAGCCGAACCACAATAGCCAACCACAACCCACCAAGTATCACGGGTTACCCAAACCTTCTCAAGCCTTAAGCATGATCATTCTTGATCATGGTTTAGCCCCCTGACATTGCGCCAGTTTTCCACTGTTGTGCTGGGCCTGGTGAGTGTGGGTCCCTGGGGATTGGTAGAGGACCACGGGGAAACTGAGACCAAGACACGCAGAGAAATAAGACACACAGAGTAGACAAAAAGACAAATGTCTAACTCGATCACATATGATTTGACGTAAATATGATGTATTTGGTGATTTCATATGTGATTTCTATCTATATTTGACATCCAATGTCACAGCTTACCGCAGTCTGAGGTCTGAAGTTTGTGGCGGCGAGTTTCACGGAGACCATCAAGGCTTCCGCGCCGTTCTTCACGGTGATCATCGCCTTTCTGATGCTCGGTGGGGGCCTAGGAGCTGGTGCCTTTGGGGGGTCACCCTTGGGGAGGGCCTTGGGTCTTGCAGGGTCCACTTGTTGGGTCGAGTCCTTGGAAACGTTCCACTGATTTCATCGAGACCAAGGTGAAAAAACGAACTTTTTGGTCCGGTCACTCAGCAGTTTTTGTTCAACGAAGTGTTGGCTATGGCATGTATAGCATGAGGTATTTCTCGCCCTTTTTGCTTCGCACGGCCATCCAGAATATTCACATTTTGCAATGTTGTTGACTTTCGGCCCAGGATCAAACAACATTCAATTTCAGCAGAGCCTTAGTGCTAGCCAATATTGCCTTCAGCCACCTGTCAAGCTGACATGTTCCTGCCAGTCGTGATTCTGCTTGACATCGGTGCTGTCGTCTCATTGCATGTTCGACCTGGCATCTCAGTCGTGCGTGAGGAGAGGAAGACTTTGGATCCTGCAGAAACTGAGAGCGTCCAAGGCTTCAACTTGGGTGATGTGATCGATGGAAAGAAGGAAGTCCAGGGCATGGGAGCATGGAGCAGCATCTTTCAAAAGCTGGGGTCAGGTCGCGAGCCGATCCACATCGACGCCTTGCAGAAGATGCTGCAGTCCGTTGATGGTGATCTGGCGGAGGCTTATGTGGACCCTGGACTAAGACAGGAGTTGGAGAATGAAACGGTGCAGAAGCAAATTCAGAATATCACCGCCGATAAAGAACTCCTGACACAGATTGTGCAAGAGAATCCAATGGTGCAGCAAATGGTTGCAGCGAACCCGCAGCTTGAATCGCTGGTCAGCAGCCCAGAAGCATTGCAAGAGATTCTGAGCCCAGAGATTCTCCAGAAAGTGCAGCATGGTGATCTTGACGAGGCTACTCTTCAGAGAATTATGGAGAAACCCAAGGACTCAAGAGTTGCAACTGCAACGAACAAGAGCGACCACGAGTCTTTGCTTCCCAAGATGATGTCATCAAATGCCCCTGCTTTGGTGCTTGAAAGTGGCTTGATGCTGAAGCAAGTGAAGGCTGGAGATGGCAAGACCTTTCCCAAGGATGGTGACAACCTCTTTGTGGAATATGCGGGCTACCTGCCAAGTGGTCAGCTTTTCGATTCGACGAAAAATGGTGACCTCTTCAGTTTTCAACTTGGTGCTTCTCAAGTCATCCCTGGCTGGGACGTGAGCCTACGACATATGAGCCTTGGAGAGCGAGCTGTGATGCGTGTGCCAGCTGCTTTGGCTTATGGTGAGTCCGGCACGGGCCCGATCCCTCCGAATTCAGACCTCCTCTTTGAGGTCGAACTGCACGGCATCAATGCATTGACATCGAATTGATGAAGCCTCTTGACATGTGAAGGCCAGCCCCAAGAGGTGTTTCCAGCTGGTGAGCCCAGAATACGTGTCTCTATCTGCAACGAAGCGAGCAAAATGGTTGGCACTTTGGCATCATCCAAGCTCTGCAGAGACAAATCACTTTAACACTTCTCTTCGACATATCACTGTGACATTTCTCTTTGAATCACTGTGGCACCTCAACTTTTTGCATAACGAAACCAGTTCCAAGTTGAAAAAATTGCTTTGCTCAGGTGGTAGCATCTCTGGTCCCTGTTGCGGGTGGTTTGGCTCCGGAGCCCAGTACTGGCCAAGCTGGGCCGAAGCCGTTGACCAGCATGGCTGCTCAGGTCCTGGTTTCATCGACCGAACTTTCGTTCAACATCGTCTCAAGCTGAGCCTTTAGGAGAGAAAGGTATAGATCAAGCTGAGTCCTGAAACTCCTAAGCAAGCGTCTCTGTTGTCAAATCTTGGGAATGTCCAACCCGTGCTTCACAAGCTGCACCGCGAAAGGTGGGATTTTCAGCCGCAGTGGCCACAAACATCATCGAATGCGTTCAGAATGTCTTCAGCAAGAGGCACTCCGTTGTGATTGAGAGATTTTGGTGAATAGCTTTCACTACTTAGACTACTGAACGAAGTTCCACTTGATCTCAAGCTTCGTTGATTTTGTTAATGGACACGCGCTCCATAAATTGTCCACAGTTTGAGGAACCACTTTGTTTGTCCTGGTGCACATAGCAATTGACAACATGCTTCATGTTTACGAGTCAATACCTATAGAGTCTATACTACCTGGGATTCTAGGATCATATACATCACATCGTTGACAGACTGTATACCTGTAGTATCGTGATCTCTAAGTGGTATACCTGTAGCTTGGTGGAGGTTGTGGTGGTGAATCTTCCTTGAGCAGCGAAGCGAGCACAGGTTACTGGGCAGCGAGTACACAGCTTCGCAGACCTTCCGACACGATTGGATGCAGAACGGGACGAAGCACAGGGTGGTGGGCTGTTCCCCCGACAAGGGTGGACTCCGGATGCTGGACATGTTGGGATGAAGCTTCAACAAGTCCATCTCCAAGAGCTCTGGGACTTTGGGGTATGAGATGTGGTCGATTCGGTTGGTAAAGGTATGCTATGTCAGAATTAGTTTCATATAGTTCGGTTGTCAATCAGAATTATAGTTATCTTAGTTTCCAGGTCAATATGCTCCAACCTTCATATCTAGTTTCCTCTAGTCGTTGGTTCGCTGGGGGAGTTTCCAAACTGTAGAAGTTTCCTGCCTCACGATCGATGGAGACCATGACGCGATGCCAGGCTTCAGTTCTATACCTCTTTGACCGCTTTGGTGATGCAGGTGCGAGATGCTCATGCCTCTAGTGGTACCTTTCATGTCAAACCTATATATGGGTTTATCCGTAGCCATGGTGGTACCAACAAAGCATCCAAGAAGAGCCATTCAGAGAGGCAAAAACCAGTTTTGGTTTTGTTTTTGGACAAACCCATATCTTACTCAATGATGGTCAGTGATAATGTTGAACAATGATGGTATTCGCTGACTGTATGATGGTGAAACATGATTAAAGAATGATGATCAGCAATGATGGTTTAAGGATGACGGTTGACAGTGGCGAAGGAAAGCAAGCACCCCAAGAATTGTCGGCGTTGCCACGGTAACACGTTTTTGGGATGGCAGTGTTGCATGCTTTAACCTGTCAGACTAATCTGGCATGTAAAAACGATTGATCAACGATCAACTAGTTTTCTGGTTTGTACTTACAGCAGTTGTGCAAGATGGCACGAGCATAATCTAGCACAAATATAATCGTGTTATTTGCCAAACAATCGTCCGTAGTAATGATGGCACCGTCACGCCCCTACTGCGAAGAGGGTTAGACCCATGGGTCCTTCACAGTTGTGGTGCAGGCCCCCATTTTTTTGCTGACCGAAGCTGCCTGGAGCTCAAGTCAGTTGTGTGAAATCAATCCTTCCAGTTGAGGCATGTAACCAGTAGATCAGTCCAAGCATAGATGACAATGCAACCAGTAGTGAAATGAAAGGTGGTCATACCAAGTCCTACCACTATTATCCAGTATCATAGATCTACATTTTCTCAAGCTCTTCTTGCAGGATGCCTTCACAAATTTGACAATTTCAACAGTTGCTGATGTGCTTGTCATACCTCCGATCTGGCTGAGGGCCACCACGACCCGGACCATGCCCATCATATGGTGGTGCAACAGAATATCACCAGGGTCAAAGACTCGGCAGACCAAGGAAGCGGTAGACGCGCCTGTGCGCGGCTGTTATCTTGTGCCTGATCCGCTGTCAGGTGACATTTCTGGATGAGTCAGCCACTCAGACACCGCTGACGCAGTCCCAAGATTGGACCGATCTGAAGCTACAAGTGATGACAAGTGGATCTGCAAAGGTGGAGAAAGGTGGACGCAGGTTGCCATCCACTTGTCATCGCTTGCGGATGTTTTCTTACCTTGTCATCAATTGTGATGTTTTGAGCATCAACTCGCTCGTGGTTTTGGTTCCCCTCCATTACTTGGCTAAGGATTGCCGATGACTTCTGGCTGTGACACTAACCTGTTTAGCAATGCTCAGATAGGCTGATGGGATGAGCATGCTCAAATCCTCCTGATGGATGGATATGACAAGATGTATCGAGAACATGAACCAATCGACTGCCAGATAGGTGCATGATGGTGAATGGGTAGTATCATCCCTTTCCACTGTGAATATATCCCAAATAAGGGATGGCAAAAGAGTGGAGTTTTGGTTTTCTTCCATCTCAGTTGCTGGGATTTTCATGCTGCTCTCCAGATACGAATGAGACGCAACAAGTCTAGTCACACTGGCGGGGGACGCCCACATCCGAGCGGTGGTGCCAGGGATCGAAAACTTGTGCTCTTGCTTTGGATTGATGGAGTTCTGTTGGTGCCTCAGCAAACCCAACGAGGATCCGCAGCCCAGGCAAAAGCTGCGAGAGATCAATCGTTGTATAGACATTGTAACTGGGGTACCCCTATGACCTATGACTTGAGAACCACCCAAATGCCCACAGATGACCTGTTCTTTCCCCGAGATTGTCATGTAGAAAATGCATTTCTTGAGAAATCTGTGATGAACTTCTGTGCTTTGGAGCAGGTATCATGTGCAGTCCGTCATAGCCTACGTCGTGATGCAACTGCCTCAAAAAATGTGGCCATGTGACCAGTGAGATGCTGACACCTGCGCACCATGACACCATTTGGCACCCCCAAGCATCGCTGATTTTGCCCCAGAGGTCCTACTTGTCTCCGGTCACAGTTTCTGTCGGCGCCTCAACTGTCACCATGTCCTGTTGAGCACTTGAAGCTGTGATTAGTTTTTCCCTTGGAAAAAGTGATGAACAGGTGGTCAACACGCTCAAACGGGCCTTGATTATATGCATAAGCATCCAGGCCAGGCCGTTCTATTCAGCGGGTTCCCCCCAGAGGGACTGATTTGATGCCGACAATTCACTGAATTCACATGACGGGTTCTTCCTCAGTGCTATTTTGCTTGCAGTGATCCCGCCTGCATCATTTACCCGCACGACAAAAGGGTGATGTGTTGGGTCATTTCTTTCAACCTAAAGTTCTTGAGGTCTTTCGATCTCACAGTTTTGGATAGCGAGCCTTTGAAATTTTACTCCTGATTCTTCATTTTGTATAGCTGTAAGATGATTTGAGATGATTTGTACAAGCTTAAGTTTGTAATATCCTTGACAGATAAATTCTTCCAATCTCACAGCTGGGAGCCACAGCACCACTGCACCGTTTCTCCCGGGAGGTCTTCGGCAATCGCGTGACTTGGCTGACGCAGCTGGGCACGGGGATCTGCCTCCTGGGTGTCCTGGGCTACAACTGGGCCAAAGCGCAGCAGCTGCGAGCGCCTCAGGGCGTGGACCCGGGGTCCCCACCCACCGGGGGAGGTCCCACCCACCCGGGAGTCTCCACCCACCCACCGTGGCTTGAGGTCAAAGTAGCCGAAGCTCGGGGAGTTCCGTGGTTTCATCGATTTGCGGAGGCAAAAACGAGCGCGTTGCAACTTGATTTGCCACTGTTTTCGCTTGTTTGCTGTAGCTTTTGTTGGCTTTTGCGGCTTGCCAGTTATCCTGATTCTATCTCAGTCCTCCATCGTTTCTCTTGGTCTCAACAATGCAATTTTCACCAACTGCCTGTTCATTCCAAGCTCAAGGTCAGACAAGTGCCTAAAGTTCTGTAAGGTTGTTGTTTCTCTTTGTGGATTGTGAAAACTCAGCTCTGGGACTCTGGGCCGCTGGTTTCCCTCCAAATTGGAGGCATCTACTTGACACACAGACCTAAAGCTGGTGCAGCAGATCATATCAGGCAAAACAATCTCCTCAGAAATGGAGTCACGTCATCAACACATCTCCCACTCCTGGGATCATATCGGGACGTCGAGCAAGTGATGCCATGGCAAATTGAGTCAGCAATGAAATGTAGTTGACAACGTTCGAGGTGTCACCTGGTTGGGAAGTGCTTGTTTTTTTTTGCGGTTGATGAGTCGTTTTTGTCCACCATTGACGATCGATTTGTGGCTCAACATTTGTCAGGAGTTTCTGTGCCGTGTTTATCCGCAAGGTTTACTGTCATTCTCCACCAACATTAGACCTATACTTGTAATAGTCAGAATCCCCAGGCCAAGTCTATTTTGACCGAGTCTGAAAGCCATGCCAACTGTGCAAGCCGTGCCAATTACACCGGAAGCCCAAGGATATGTTCAGCTGAGAGATCTCAACCCTCAGTGGTCGCAGCGGACAAGAACAATCAGAGCCATATCGAAAATGTTGAGACCAGTGGAATCTCGTGGAGCTACCGAAATGGGGGGAGGCATAGAATCTCCGTGTCTTTCTTTACCTTCTATGCTTGCTATTCGAACATCTTGGCGATGCCACAGCCTTTCCTAACAATGATATTCCACCAACGTGGTGGAGGTGTCTGGAAGGAGTTCATGGAAGGAGTCTTCTTGCCCAGAGCTGTCGGACAATGTCACCGTGGAACAGATGGGACCTGGTGGACCCCTGAGATCTTAGTTTTGGAGGACAACGTGAAGTGTTGGCGGGATTTTGCAGGACTGTGATCCTCGGTAGTTGTGATTCATTGTTGCACAGATGTGTGCAAATTATGATGCTTAGTTATTTTGAATGAAAGTAAAAAGGTGAACAAAAAGTATCGCGATGACCAATCATGGTGTGCATTTGTTGAACCAACAAAACCTGTCGTGTGTTCTTTGTCTTTTCGTTTGAATAGCGCAGTGAGTCTTTGGTCGTAGAGATGAGCTCAGCCTGAAGGGTGGTGTGTGATTCATTTAGGCAGTTGGATAAAGCAAAACGATATGTTTAAAGCATCATGGTTGCTGCAAAGACGTACAAAGACAACTTACTAGGTACTAGGGAGATGTCCTGTTCTGTTTAGGATTGCTTAGGTAAGAATCGACAAGAAGCGACAGTAGCTGTTCGTTGTTTGAGCGTCACTTGGACTGGGGAAGTGACGTGGCTGGAGTCGGAAGTCGTGGCTTCAGCTGAGGCGCCAAGAGCTCAATGAGATGAGCCCACGGAAAGTTCGGATGCCCTGATGATTGAAGGAGCTGCGCTGATTCAGATCCTTTAGTAGACTTCATGGAGATCTGGGTTTGTCCCAGATTTCTTTCGGCACGCCTCTTAAAATCATTTGGCATCTCGAGCTTGTCTACTTCTGTTCGGTTGACCACTTCTGTCTGAAAACAAAGGTATGTTGTCTTTGGTGACCTCGCTCTCAGGAAAGTAAGTTCAACTAGATCACAGTCTCTACCCAGATCTTGCTTCGGGGTGAGTAGAGAGCTCCATGGGAACGTGGAAAAAAGTGCTTGTTTTTTGGCCCCATCTTGTTTGCATTTGTGTTTGCTTTTTGATGCTTTAAGAATGTTTTGGCAAACAACTGACAATTGACAGAGCTGGCGGGGGATCAGTGGGCTATCCCATCCTGGCCCATTTGTGGTTCAAAGCCAAGTCCATTTCTGCTGCAGAAATGCAAATGCGTAAAGTGTCAGTGGCGCTGCTGGTGCTTTCCATCGGTACAACTGCCTCACCGTGGACACACCAAATCGGAAAGTCAGACCACGACTATGCACGGGGTGGGTTGAAGGCAAAGCGGGTGGTGTTGCCAGGCGGATATCTGGGTTTGTGGTCGGACCAGGGTTTGCACCTTGGGTATCCTTCGCTCACCTCAGAGTTTTACGCCTCGTGCGAGGTCACCACATGGAAACTTAACAAATCCAACCAGACGGACCTGATGGACAAGATGATTCAAGATGCCGGTCTGCAAGATTTAGGCTGAAACGACAAAGTTGACATGCAATTTCCACATTGGTCATGTATTACTTGGTCCCACCTGGTGTGGTTTTTACATCTTCGTTCAGAAGCTGAACAGGGCCTTTGTGGGGCTTACGGTGTTTTGTTTCGATTTTGATAACGGCGCAGGAGGGTAGAATAATTCAGATATTATCTACGACATTGAATCTTGCACTGGTCTGGAAGATCTGTTCAAATCTGGAATTTATTTCAACGTTTGCTTTTTACAAGGGTTGGCTTGCAAGCTAGTGCGAAGCATGAAGATGTTGAGTTTTGGCATTGATGGCAGGCCGATTCCGATGGAAACGTGCTTGTCGCCGGCTA
This sequence comes from Symbiodinium kawagutii, assembly GCA_009767595.1. NCBI lineage: Eukaryota > Dinophyceae > Suessiales > Symbiodiniaceae > Symbiodinium > Symbiodinium kawagutii. The sequence goes on along the minus strand of VSDK01029640.1, from coordinate 710,956 downwards.
TACCGACGGGGACCTCACAGACGATTGGACCAACGCAGGTGGGCATGGGCGGTATAGGTCAAAAGCAACGAACACATGGGGATCACAAGGGAACCTAACTGCAGTAGACGAAGGCCCCAACAGCTCGACTATTTCTGACATTCATGGGATGCTCACTAGGAGTACAGGGTTTTGAGCCCATGACCAGGTGAAAGGGACGCCTTCATTGTCAAGCTGAATAGCGATGGTGTCGAGATATGGTCGAAGTTTGTGGCTGGGAGTGGTCAAGATTATCTCAAAGCATTGCAGGCAAAGTGGGCTGTATTCTTTCAGGGGATCTGTTCCTTACCCGTGTTCCGAGTCATCTGGCAAGGTGACAGAGGGTCAGGGAAAGACTGCTGCTTGAAATGGCAGAAAGAAAGGAACAGATTGAACCGATTTGAGCATATATTGCTATCATTACTGTTTTCTTTGTCCTCTGGGATCCTCTCGGTCTTTTTGCACAGGATGCAGATTTAAAGTTCTCGTTTGCTGAGCCTGGATGAAAAGCTGCAGTTGTCTTATGAAGTGTTTAGGGCATTGTCCAATGTTCTGTTTTGTTCAGGTTGCTGTACTTGCTGCGGGATCTGTGGAGGGTTTTCGTTCCAAAGTGTCATGTTGCAGGTATTTTTGACGAGAGTGTTTTCCCGGGTTTTATGGGATTGCTGCCAAGTCAGATGAATCCAGGTTCATGTTTCAGGTTTTCTCGATGACCGCCGGTTCGGAACAATTCACTTACTGCATTTACCCACGTTCTCCGACGCTCATTGCGTAAAGAATCTTGGGTTAGTCTGCAAGATTTGTCCAATTCTGAAGATTCCTTCAACCATTTCACATCGGTTGGCTTGCAAACTAGTGCCAAGTGAGTTTTTGGCCTTTGATGGCCTTGCAGCCTTGCATCACTTTCCAAAACCTTGTACGATCGAACTCGTTTTGTTCAAACATTTTTGAATCCGAGAACCAGGTGGATTCAGAAGACAATGTGTTCGCCGCGGGCTATACCTACAGCGCGGTCCTAGACGGCGAGAGCACCCCTTCAGGTGAGTTGCGATCTTTTGCACATCATGAAATCTATATAAATGAGGCTGGAACTCCCATGCGCCTCCTAAAGTGCCTGTAGTGCATTTCTGTGAGACAGTGCGTGTGGTATACACTTGCAAGCCACTGCGCATAGCAACCTACTGTATAGATTTAATCTGCATGTGCCACCCGCAAAAGCACCTCAGACTCCAAATCTAGGCACAGCACATCACCTTTGCCTAAAACTTGTCCCGCAAAAGCATGTCGCGAAAGCACAGCCAGATATCAGGGCGTATGCACGTGCTTTCTATTTGCTTTCTATCTACGGCTTGTCATGCATACCCAGCTACAATAATTGCTGCGGGAATTGATTCTCAGGGATCAGCTGCTATGTATGTATGCGTGTATGATTCTGCATCATGTATGTATGTATGTATGTATGTATGTATGTATGTATGTATGTATGTATGTATTTTTATACTGGTAGCAGGATCTCTCAAATCACCACGGTCCCGTGGTTCAACCTTCCAATCAGCAACGACAAGTGGGCACCCTGACCCTATGGCTCACACCCTGCGCACCCTGACGCACTCGGTCCCTTTTTGGACTCCACCGGAAAGACCCCCTGGTCTCTTGAGCCCTGGTGTTGGGCCGACGAACGGAACACTGTGAAGCTGCACTGGAAACTCGGAGCGATGGTGATCATGTGACGTGGCAAACGTGATGTGGACATGGATCCTCAGATGTAGGAATAACACTCGTCAAAAATCAACTTTTCTCTAAGTTCAAAGACTCTTTTCAAGTGTGTTTATGGAGAAGTGTTCTGGGCTACATGATTCAACCACGTTTGTTTGGTCCTCTTATCAGCACGTGCCTTGAGCACTTCGTCTACATCATGAAGAATACACTTACCGTGTTGGAGGAAGAGGCGAAGAGAGGTGCCATCCATGGATTTTGTAAGGTTGTCTGCCAGCTGGGCTGCTGACGGTACCCATTTTATCTCAATGCCCTCTTGGAGGCGATGCTTGATGATTAATGCTTCTATGGTCGTACGGTATTCCTGACACTGAGGAACATTGGTCTTTTGTACCAAGTCGTACAAACTTTTGCAATCAACCACTGCAATGCATGTCACCTATCTCTTTTGAAGTTGCAAGGATCATGCAACCCTTCTGGGATTGAGAGTTGTGACGTGTGGCAAAGGATGCATCACTGAAGGAGACAAACCGGAGATCGTTCAAGGGGATACTCTTGATGATTATCTTATCTTCGTATGTTTATGGGTCTTAGCTTCATGAAGAAGTCTGATCGCATCTAAGAGATCCTTGACCGTTGCGGATGTTATCTTCGATTGCAATAGGCTGAGTTTTGCAGCTAAGTCTGGCCGGGTATTGGTGGCGGCGTATTGGATTGAACCTATCAGGCCGCGAAGTGATTGACGTTCCTTCTCCGTGACTGGTTGGCTTTGTTCAGACTGGCGTCTATGTCGGTCAACCTGGATTGGAGGAATGTCTTCTATGTACTTGGCCTGGTCAAGTTCAATGGAGCCATCCCACTGTTGATTGATTTGGATTCCGGTGAACACGAAACTAGATCGGTCTCTGGTTCCGAAAGGGAATCGCTGGGAGAGTTGGTTTATCACTTCCTCAAAACGGCTATCACCGGCGGCCAAGCCGTCGTCTACGTGGATTCCCACGAGGCCATGGATGCCGGTCTTGTTGGCCTTGGGTAGGGCGAACAAGCACGGGTCCAGTGGGCTCAACAGAAAACCCAACTGAAGTAGTGAGGACTTCAACTCTTCATACCATAACAGTGGGGCATTTGCCAAACCGTATGCTGATTTCTGAAGCTCGCAACATTCATGGGGGAGTAGCTTAAGGGCATCTCTCAGCTCAGGAGGTGGCTCCATTCCTAAGATTCTTCCGTCCTTCCTGCTTCCACGCAGGAATG
>VSDK01029640.1:639145-707954 GCA_009767595.1 Symbiodinium kawagutii | reverse complement strand
TATATCGAAGGATTGGATTTGGTGTTTACAAGAAGCCGCATATTGCAAAACAAGGGATCTCGCGTCACGTCCCAGGGTTGGCGAATCTCTAGCTAAGGTCTCTAGCTGTGGGTCTTCATATCCTAAGATGACCAACCGAGCCTTTGCCTTAAAGGCAGGCTGTGAGGGATCCGTTGGTGCTGGTTCAATTGGCTTCCATGTCAACGCCCACCTGGACCTTAAGATGGCCTCCTCAGGGATCTTGCTCCTGCACATCCGCCGCGCCGTTTCGGTGGAGAGCCAGGATGCTACTTCCTTTCGTTTTGCGGCCAGAAAGAGTGCACGATCACTTGGTGAGAGTTCCTTTTCTTTCACTTCGGATCTTTGTTTCTTAGCGGAGGATGCTAGAAAGGCTACTTGCTCTGTCCTTTCTTTTGCAGCACATCGTTGCCAATCACCAAGATCTAGATCAATGCAGAACTCATGGCCCATGGTTCCTTGGGTACAACAGAAGGCATCGTACTGTGGCTGTGTGGGCATTTCGGGATGATGTTCAGGTTTTACATTGAACACCGTGGTACCTGTCCACAAGGTGGGCATCCAACGGTGCCCTGCCACATGGTCATACCACTGGTCCTGGTGCTGCCATTCCCCGTGATTGTCGGTGATCACATGACTGATCCGGTCGGATTCTAACCACCCATATGGAACAGGACAGTCAGTGACATACACAGGATTGAACAACTTCAACCGTGGTGTACGATGGTGCCTAATTACTTTCTTATCTCGGATTTCCCAGGTGTCCCATGTTACGAGGCCTTCTTCTACTTCTGAAAGGTCATGATCCACAGGGACTGGAACATGGGTTCCGGTGGGTGACGGTAGCTGGCTGGGTCCAAGGGAATCAGAACTGAGTGCTCCCGGCTCGGCATCTGGTTGGGATTCAGCTTGCTGGGGCTCCACAGGTTCAGACTCAGCATGAGGTAAGGGTTCCCCTGGATTGGAAGTGGGTTCTTCTATGGATGGCTGGTCCAACTGATTGCTTTCACTGGAAGGTGCTTCCGGAGTTGTGGTTACCTGTTGTGAAAGATCATGGTATTGGAAAACACCGGTGCCAACGTGTGATGGCTGGTCCTTGCTGGGGAACGGTCCCAAGTGATGGCTGTCAGGGAAGTTACTTACCTGATCCGCTTCTCGGGAGGACAGCATTCGGAGATGTTCTGGCGCACATCGATAGATACTGCTCATATGGGTGACCCAAACAAGACTCTGATCTTCTACCATCACTACCTTGGCGGGACCATGCCAGGATCCCGGTTTCTCCCCCTTTCCATTTCGCCAATACATCACCCATTGCCCTTGGACAAAGGTCCTTCGATCCGGTCGAATTCGTCGCAGGATCGCTCGACGAAGCTTCATGTCATGGTCTGCTCTGATGAAGGCAACTCGGGCACTCTCTCTTTGACAAGTTCTTATGGAAAAGACTCTGGTGGAATCTATCATCATTATCGTCGCTAGTCATCTCCATTAACCAATCAGAGGGGTGCTCATCATCACTACTTGTAGTCAAAGGTACATGTCTCGATCGTCCTAGCACAAGGATGTCTGGAGTGTATCCCCGATGACGTGACAAGCTGTTCTTGGCTGCTGTACAATGTGTCAGAGCAGTCGCCAGATCTTCAGCAGTCTCGATGGGGTGTTCGGTTTGGTATCGATCCATCATGGACTGCAAAATGGCTCCGTGGCGTTCGCAACGACCCATCTGCCAATGGGCTTCCCCTGGGATGACAAAACTCTTGACATCGAAATGTTGGAGAAAAGAACTGAAAGCATCACTACAGAATTCTCCCGCACTATCTGACATGATCATCTTCGGGGGACCAGCCCAATTGAACCAATGTTGTGTAATCAATTGGCTCACATGCTTGGAATCTCGGGATTCACAAGGAAATGCGACATGGAAATTGCTGCTCAAGTCAACCATGTGGTAAAACGTGTGTTGCACTTGAGTACGGGAAGTCCATGTAATGGCATCGATAGCTACCACATCATTGAACTCACGTGGTGTCGCCAAATGACTTGGCCGGGACAGCTTCGGATTCTGGTGTTCGTGGCACGCCGGGCAATGCATCTCTTTGATTCCTTCAACCGCTTCTCGAGGCCAACCTTGGTCTTGGAGCACCTGTCCTAACAAAGTGCTGTCGGGATGACCTAGGTTATTATGCATGCGCAGCAATTGTTGTCGTTCTTCGGCTCTGAGTTGAAGGAACTTCGGTCCGTGAGAGGCTGTACAAGACGGACCATCGGATGCTTGCGTTTTCGGCTGAGCAGACTCATTCTGCGGTGGTTCCAACATCTGGGAGGTCTGACCCTCTTGCGGAATCAGATCCTGGGATCGCATGCGTTTGGCATCTGGTTCCAAAGTCACAGCGCCCGGGGATGGTTCCATGGTATGCTTGGGGTGTTCCAACCGTGATGCAAAAACTGTGACTAACAATCTGGCCGGTGGGCACGACCGGGTGAGGTCTCTCTTACGCAGAGTTTTCCATTCTTATTCCCACATGTCATCGCAGAAATGTCCAGGTTGGTGACGATGGATTCCCAGAGACAAGCGAAGAGGAGCGTTTCGGTCAGTGATCCCCTCACAAGGACCTCTTCTCCGATCCGCACCCTTGCATGTTTCAAAAGCCACAATTCGGTGAGCCGGGAACAGTTGTTGCAGGGCATCTACCAATTCCCCCTCTTTGTGAACTTTCCTGCCAACCCTCGGTGAACGACTGAGAATATTCTGGAGCACAGACGATACCTGTTGGTGCCAAAATTCATGCTGATATGATGGAGGGGCTGGCTGTTCATGATTCAATTTGGGGCGTTTGGCAGTCGGCTCTGCTTGATGCTCACTTGGTCGAACGGCACAAATTGGCTCAGTACCTGCATTCTGAGCTTCCTGGACACGACTGCTACACTGCACACAGCGGGCTACATGCTTTGCAAAAGTCGGAGTATACCTCTCGGTGTATGATGAAACATTGAGGGTCCCTAGTTTCGGATGTTGACATGTTCCAGCAACCTGATCATGTTCATGGTCATTTTTACACACAAACTTCGATAGGTATTGTTCCATGATCTGGGATGTTGTCCATACTTGGGTTCCCTTTTGAAGAGGTTTTCCCGACGTGGGATGCACGAGATTCCCGGCAGTGCACATGTCGAAGCGAACTCGGTGCGTGTTCTCACAGAACGGAGTCAGTTCCTCCTGATAGAACATCTGAGACCCGAGTGGTTGTTCGAGATGCACGTGGCTGGTGTTACTGCGAGTCTTCTGGAACTGGAGCAGGGCATCACACAGCAACAAATGGACTAAGTCCCGTTCCCGATTGTTCATGATCTGTTGGGCGAGTTCTGGGGTTTTGGACATGCTAAAAACATTCCACATACACCAGGCAGTGCACTTCGGAGACAACCATATGTGCTCAGGACGACACTGCAACAGGGTGTCATACAATCGATACCGACCTTGTTGTGTACTTAGATCTCCATCGGACAAGCAGTGTCGCTGGGCCTTCAACCCTCGCAGCCTGGCTTGATGTGTCAATTGGCTGTCCTCATGGCAGTAAATCTCAAGGAGGTGGATTCCATGTTTCTTCCACTTACCTTCCTGGATCACGATGCCCTTGGCTTGGATATAATCCCGCATCTCATTAGCTACCCAATTAGCTTTCTGAGTCAAAAGGATGGTTTCCCCTACATCCTCACCCTTATATCCATGATAAGCCAACCAACTTTCACACAGTTCAGCCACCTGGGTTGGACTCAGCTCCCTTGGCTGTGACACTGCGCAGCACTCAGATGATGAAGGATCTGCTGCATCACCACTTCCATCTCGGCCATGCGGTTCTGCATTCCCATCAACTCCATCTGAGTCACACTGGTGGCCGAGTCGGTGGGGATCCATTCCTCCTCGGAGCTTTCGATCTCCACATCCTCCGGGAGGGTCATCTGGAGGGTGTCCTTCAGTGTGGCTCCCGATGTCTTGTTCTGCGAAGCCTTGGCTTTGGTCTTGGGCTTGGCACGGTCTTCGGAGGGCTTGGCTTCCTGCTCTTCCAGGTGCAGTTGGATGCATCGCAGGAACATCATGTGGTCGGCCTTCTTGCTGGCATGGTACTTGGACGAAAACCAGGTCAGATAGCCTGTGTTGTTGAGCATCTCTCCGAAGGTCTTGCCCACATATGTCTTTCCGAAGGTCACTGTCTTCTCCTTGAGCTCGGGGAGCGTCATCTTCATGAGATCTTGAGGCGGAATTCCTTCTTCGGAGGCACGAGGCTGACTGATCTTCTTCAGTCGGTCCGCAAGCTGACTGAAGTCGGGAGTCTGCTTGGCCATGTTGAACGGTCGGGAAGTCCACAAGCAAGTGCTTGGATGAAGGCAGGTCGCGAGGTGCATTGAGCCGATTGAGCTTGTATGTCGAACTCTGTGTGAAGCATGTGGTGGAATCATGTTCGGTCTGTTCATGGAAATTTGGTGTGAAAGGTGTGTGGTCATGTTCGAAAGGTTCCTGGGAATTGACGATGGATGACTCAGCTTCTGCCGTGCACACGTTTTCCTTTTGGATGGTGTCTGAACGTTTTGGATTCAAGAGATCCAAGAGATCCAACTGATACAGCTTCCTCTCTGTCAGGTGAATTGGAACTGTTCTATCAATGGCACCGAAATAAATCTGATTGTTGGTGGTATCAATAACAGCCTTCAACGATCTAAAAACACTGTTGGCAATAAGAAAAGGTGTGTTCGATGGACCTACGATGACTTTCATCCACTTCTGTTCAACTGGAAAATATACAGCTTGTTTCCCGATCACCGAACTGCTATTACCAAAACGGAAGCTGACATGGCATGGAGACTTCTTCATGGCGCGCTTCACCTCAGTAGGAAGTGCGTCGCACAGTTCTTGGAACTGTTGTTGGCCTATGATGGACATGCTGGCACCTAGATCAACAATACCATATGTTCCATGGGAGATGAAGTGTGCAGTCTCCTCGGAACACACGGGCAACCGATCAGGGCTCGTCTCACACTCAGCTGTCGATGGACACAGGGGGTCATGGTGGCGACTGCAAGCCGTCACCGTGGCCTCCCTTGTCGATGTTCTCCTGGCAGTGGCTGGTGACGGAGCGACAGCTGGACTACCTGGTGGGTAGGGGTTCCTACGATGATAGAGGTTATCTCCCTTTATGGCTTGTCCCCATTTAATCCTAAGTTGATATCTCCATGAACATGTACGATGCGATGGAAACGGATGCTTGCGAGACGATTGCTCCTCAGTGAAGAAGGCAACTGCCTCTTCGGGAGGATGCTCGTCATCTGCGGATGCAAGCGGCTCAGGTTCGTCTTCATGGATGGTCATACCGGCAAAGGCTGCAGGATTCGGAGAAGGAGGAGGTCCACCTCTTTGTTGCGATGTGGACACTCCGCCTTCCAATGTCCTGGTTGCGGCATGTGCTCTCGAGGATTCGTTGGGCCAACGGCTTCCGGAACTTGTTCTTGAAGCCCCCTTTGTTCTTTCCCTTTCCCTTCCCTTTGGAAGGGGAACCCTTGGATGGGCCCCAGAAGCCCCTGCTCTTGCTCTTCTCCATCACGCGCTTTCAAGCTTCAAGATAACTGTTGTAACAAGTTGCGAGCTCTGGGTCGCTCTGCAAGCTGTCCACCAGCGAATCTTCGAAACTTTGCATCATCAATGCGTCGCTGTCACCTTCAGCAACGAGAGCTTCAAACCCTTCTTCACTTTGATCTTGGGCAAAACCCATGTAGATGGACTCATCCGGAAATTCTGCATCATCCTCGTCATCATCAGCCATGTTCACGTCATAGGTTTTGAGACAGTTTCCAGTCAGTTCGCTGAAAAAGCGTGAACCTAAGAGCTGCAAGGCTGTGGTCACCTTGGAATAATCTAATTGTCCGCCAGAGTCTACTATGATCTTCTTCTTGTCTTCGGCTGGAAGATTCGAGTTGCGTATGAGGATGTAGGCCCTCATCTCTTCCAATGAGGCGCCCATGTTCACCATCTCTTCGAACTGTACTTCGTGTCTACCTAAGTAGCTGGTGTTCGATTCATCCCCCTTCTGCGCTTTCTCGAATCGCTCATATTTGAGCTCCAGCTTGGACTGGCCCCAAACGCCGCCAAGCGTTTGAACCAGCAATTTGACTCCAGCATCCGTAGAGACCTTGAGTTTTTCAGGGTCCAACCTGACTACTTTGGCAAATGCTGTCCCCTCACACAAGAGACAGGCAAGTGGTGCCAGTTGAGCCAGGTGCTCCTTCGGCCAGATCTCTGCTAGGAACTGAAGACGTCTCGTGTACTCGTTGATCTCCGTCTCCCCTGGTCGAAACGCGGGGATCAGATGCCATGGAACCCCACTGTTTCCTGTGGAGCTTGATTGGGCCATCTGGATCAACTCACTTTCGCTACACTCACTGTATGATGAAAAGCGTTCTCACAACGCAGGAAGCACGATGGAAACTAACCCCTGCTCAGTCGTCCCCTGAACGATCCAGCTTCGGTTGCAGAACGATTCACCCTTCGAGGCAGCGGCGAGCCCGGAGGCTCCGCTACCAGTTTTATACTGGTAGCAGGATCTCTCAAATCACCACGGTCCCGTGGTTCAACCTTCCAATCAGCAACGACAAGTGGGCACCTGACCCTATGGCTCACACCCTGCGCACCCTGACGCACTCGGTCCCTTTTTGGACTCCACCGGAAAGACCCCCTGGTCTCTTGAGCCCTGGTGTTGGGCCGACGAACGGAACACTGTGAAGCTGCACTGGAAACTCGGAGCGATGGTGATCATGTGACGTGGCAAACGTGATGTGGACATGGATCCTCAGATGTAGGAATAACAATGTATGTATGTATGTATGTATGTATGTATGTATGTATGTATGTATGCACATTTTGTTCATGTATGATTCAGGAGATGGGTGCCTGTGCTGCGACGATGCCCCCTTGAAGCCTAGCCCAACTTCCAGACTATCTATTGCACCCTCTGCCTTCAACAAATTCAGAGCTGGTTGACCATGTGCCTGCCAATCCCATTTTTGAAATGCACACAAAAGGTGATGGAACTGGTGACGCCTTCATCACCAAGCTGGATGGTTCCACTGGGAGCACCATTTGGACGCGTCTTTATGGAGCATCAGGAGGTGGGGATGGACGTTTTTCCATCACCAAGACTAGGGATGAGAGCATCCCAACAAAGGATCCTAATCACCTACCTGTTTTGTTCACCTTGGGATGGTCGTCACTGGTGCAAACTCGTGCTGTGTTTTGGCAGCCAGGTAATCAGCACGGAAAGGCCTTGGAGGCGAAATGGGCTGTCCTTTCTATGGGGATGGTCCATGCTCAGAGTCACAGGGGTGAAGCGCTTTGTGAACCCATCCTTCAGCCACACATTCGGTTCGATAGTTCCCCATATCATTGCGTGGGGCTTGAAGATTTTTTTAGGGTGTGATTGCGAGGTCCTCTCCTTATCATCATCATCATCATCATCATCATCATCATCATCATCATTATCAAATGTGGATCGTTTTCCCTAAGCGATCGTTGAACTTTTCAGAACAGTTCACCCACAACTCACATTGCATGCGCATGGCGTTTTACCACCGACGGCAAGATTTTGAGACCTCGTTTTTCATTGGGCCACCTTGCGTTCACATGGTTTCGCCCCTGGTTTTTGATGCGTGAAAACCATCATAAGACATCGGGTTGTGCATTTTGTGTTGCGTACACATGAGGCCAAGAGTTGGTGAACCTTTTGTGGCATGTTGGTGGACGTAGTTCCATTCGGGAAAAGTGTCGGAAACGATCGTTGGGGAGGAAACATGTCTAGGTGTACTAGGCACACGCCGCGTTTCGCGTGTCTGGTGTGGCGCAGGCATGTCTTCATTGTGTAAGTACAGCAAGGTTCACTTAACCGACACTGCAGAATGAATTTGCTTTCGATTAGGCTTAGTATTTCTAAAAAATATTGGAACTCAAAACAACATTCTTGGCTGAAATTAGCATCAATGCGTTTCGATGGCCTCGTGCCACTTTCTGGTGATGGCTTCAGCCCAGCCCAGAACCCCCTCAGCTCAATGACTGCGCAAGCTAGGTCGGCTCCGCTGGCAATGCCTTCCTTCTCGGCGAAACTCAGGTCTCATTGGAGGGTAAACCATATAACGGCGGCTGATCTGACTTTTTTATCACCAAATTCTACGGCAACGGAACCTTTGCCTGGACCATCCTCCATGGATGGGCGGATGGTGATTACCCCATCACTTTGAAGGCGAAACAGGGGTGGGTTTTGGCTGACGTGTGTTTTTCAAGTTTGTGTTCAGAGTCACTTCACAGGTGCAATGTCCGAAAACTCACAAGCAAATGATTAGGACACAAACTACCCAGGAAAAAAGCTGGGCACCACCAATGACCAGAGACAAACCAATTGGGAGACAAATGATGGAAGGCAAAGAGGCGGACACCGCAAGAGACCGGAGACACTTTAGCGGGTATTCATGGGGGCTAGGAGTGTCAAAATTGTAATTTTGCAATGTTTTGCAATGTCTTGGCTTAGATGCAGATGATGTGGTCATGACATGATAGCAGATTCTGTATATTGATGACAAGATAGAATTTTTAAGATAAGGTAAGGTAATGTAAGGTATATTGAAATGAGGGGAAATATTTTACTTGAGATAAGGTATGATATCTCAAAATAAGAATCGATATCTTGCGATAATGTAAGATATCGTAAACTAAACAACAAGTTAGCTACAATGCAATACATCTATGATGAGGTCAGATAAGAGCACACTAAATTTTAGATGAAATAAGATATCTTAAGGTCAGACGAATTTTGTTAAGATAGTACCAAATATGTTGAGATGAGATAAGGTAGCTCAAGATACAATAGGATATCTTAATACGAAGAGGATATCTTCATCCAGTAAACCGGACAGCTGAAAGCAAAATACAACAAAACACGGAAAAATAAGTTCAGACATCTTAAGGAAAGATGAAATGAAGGAACCTGAAAAACATTTAGAATGCTTGAAGATCAGATAGGATATGTTGAGATAACATAGGATTTCCCAAGGTGAAAACCTTCAGAGCATACAAGATACGTTGACGCAAAGCAACATCCCAAGAACAGATAAGCTATCTTAACGCAAGGCAAAATAAGACATATCAAGATAAAACAAACATCTCAACATGAGAAAGAAGTCCTAAGATCAAAGACAGTAGAAAAGATACCTTAAGGCAAGATAGGAAAGATGAGACCAGGCATCTGAAGAACATATATTTGTCAATGAAAAAGTGCCCTAAGATAAGAAACATATGATAATGTGTATCGCGATAGGGTAGGGATATCATGATAAGAACAGTGCCTTAAGATGAAATGTCTTAAGAACAGATAAGTGACTTTAACGTAATTGCATATGTCAAGATCAAATGGCATATGTTGAAGTAACATGATATCGTAAAATCAGAGGAAATGTTGAAAAACAGGGGAATATTTTCTCAGCTAAGTAAAAGTATTTTAAGATTGAGAATGAATCTAAAGTATCTTGAGATAAGATGAAATAGTAAAAGAACATTTATATATGCTACACCGAACCCGGGGGTAAAGAACACACGTGTCACTTTCTTTTCCTCTCTAGCTTTTGGCTCTGTTCGGATGCCCTGCGATACGTGCAGGGTGTTCGAGGGCAGCCCTACTTGTGCGGCTTGTCGCGCGATAACCCGGATTGCAACTCTGCTCCGGTCTGGGTTACTCAAGCCATCGCACGAGGCTCGGGTGATTGGTGCATTGAGGGGTGTGGCTGAGGAGCTCAGTGATTTGGCCGAATCCGGCCAAGCTCCTAAGTCACGGGATAGGCCCCCACAGCACAAGGAGGAGACAAAGGGGCTGCCCTCTGGCCCACGGACAGCTCCTAGGGATTCAGGAGCTCGAAGAGAAGAGTCGGAAGAGTACTATCATTCCTACTTTGAGAGCGAAGAGCCAGAGGTTGAAGTTAAGGAGGACAAGAAGAGATCATCTGCAGCCGCCAGTGGAAAGAAACCAGAGCCGCCAAAGGGGCCACCACCGAAGAGATCGCCAGAGAAGAGGACAGGTGCCGAGAAGGAGAAGGTGAGAATTCGCCCAGCAGAGGAGCCTGCTAAACGGAAAGTAGCTTCGGGACGCTTGGGAGCTCCCGTGGGCTTGGTTCCAACCGGAAAGGCAGCTACCAAAGGAGCCCCTCCACCTAGGTGGGAGTCTCGGACAAAGGCGAAGACAGGAGATGCTAAGGAAGCAGCTCCTGGCAGAGGTGAGGAGCCAGGATCAGGAAGGAAGTCTACGAGGACGTGAAGATTGAGGAGCCTGGAAGTCCAGGCAGAAGAGATAGGAGCCATTCTACCGAGGACCGAGCTCCGATCGAGAGACGCCAGCCGCCGCGTGAGAAGAGGAAGAGGCGTAGAGGAACCAAAGGAAAGGGCCGCAGAGAGCGAGGGAAGAAGAGGAGATATCATCGAGGAGATCGAGAAGAGAGGCCAGCGAGATGGCACCGAAAGTACAAGCAAAAGCGAAAGCGAACCCAAAGGCAGCAGCCTTGAGGAGGCCGGCCGGTGCAGGAGCAAGGCATGCTCCCAGACTCGGCTTGAGGAGACCCGGCATCGCAGAGCCCCCCGCCGATCGATGGGATGCAGGCCAAGAAAGAGGTGACGCTAGGGGACTTGAAGGTGCCTGCACCATTGAATGGGCTACCTTTTGACCTATGATACCACTAAAGTTGATCGGAACAAGAAAAGTTGGTCGGAACAAGAATTTAAGTATGACCAAGAATCATGTACTGGAAATGATCAACTTCGCAGGATGTGTGCTCAAGCAGCCATTGCAAGCAACCATCGTGGTTCTGAATATCCATTCCATCTGTGTAATGGGTTTTGATGGGCATTCCACGTAAAACCAGTGAGCTCCCCAAAGAGCTGCGTGTCTTTTTCAGAAAGCTTCACTTGAATACGGGTGCGCGGCGCGAGCGGCTCTTTGGCCACAATGCAACAAGCCTGTACCTGAGAGTGCGGGCTGTGGAGCTGCAATGCAACAGGTCTTAAATCCAAAGATCGAACTCATCCTTCATTGAGCAAGGATTAGTAAACACGATGCAAATGATGGCGCAGCCATTTGGCCCAGAGCTATCAGTACCATCCTATAGTTCTTGAACCGTGCTACCATGCCTCCCAAGCGGCGTAACCGGGACCCTTTGGCTGGACTCCCTGATGGGGCAGTTGAAGCTTTCAATGCCTTCGCCTCTGATACTTGGTATGTGCTGAACCAGGTCGTTACATTGTATCGCATCAAATGTTCACCTTGTTTTGGAATGATCAAGTCTTTACACTGTCACTAAACATTTTCCAGTTGAACCTGAGGACTTGAAGAAGAGCACTGATCTCAAAGCCCGAGTCATTGGCATTGGGTCATTAGTGGTCTGGGTTGGCTCTAAGGGTGATACTCAGAATCAAGAAACCATTGCTGCCAACAAAGAGTTCATTCGGATCTATGCCCATAGCCTGAAGATCTCCAAACACATGAAAGACATCAAGCCTTTGACAGCGGTGGTGAAGTCAGTCATGAAGGAATGGCAGGCAGCACTTGTTTGAAAAAGAAAACAAAGGTTTGACAAAAACAACAAAAATCATTTTATGTTTTTTGCAAGAAAAAAGGTTGTGCAAGATTTTGCAAACATGCTCAGGTGGCTATGTCAACCAAGCAGGCAAAGGCTGATGCATGGTCAGTGAGAAAGTTCTGCAACCAGATTCGCCGTCTGCGAAGCCGATCAGAAACACAACGAAACGAAGATATCCAATCTTTGGCAGTCACATGACTCAAGAAGCAAAAAGTATCAATTATAACTCAATCAAGTGCACATGAACAGGGTGCAGAATTAATTGGTAGCTCAATCAAACCAAGGATTTCCTTCTGGATGTCAACAATGACAATGCCGATGATGATGATGGTGACACCGAGCCCGATAACAGCAGCTCTGAGGAGGTAGGTGCTGATCAGGCTCCAGTTGAGCCAGTAGTTGTGCCGGCTCCTGCTGAGCTTGCTGTTGTTGAGCCAGTGGCTGAGCCAGTCTCTGAGCCGGCCATGGTTGTGCCAGCTGTGGTTGAGGTGGTGGGCGATGGTGGGGAAGATTGTGCTGCCAGCGCAGTAGGGGTTGAGCAAACAGCGTTGCCGCCCCCAGTGGAAACACGTGAAACTGGTTGGCTTCCAAGATTGCCCAAAGGTGAGATTGCAGCTGCTCCCATCGAGACCAGGATTTCAACGGGGAGTGGAACAAACTTTTACACTGAAGGGGATGAAGAGACTCAATTCCCACCTGGCTATCACCCCATCAAGAACCGATCCATCTCAGGGCATATGAATTGGGAAGCATGGATTGAAGGCCAAGGCACGGCCGTTCTTGAATTTATTTTTTTGGAGGGTTGGAGGGGGGTTAATTCTGGAAATTTGGGCTGTGGGGTCCCTGTAGGTGACGTCGTATCCAGGCTTGCCGATCTGAAAGACCGTTTGAAGAGCAAGGTTGCTCCACCGTCTTCTGTTGACACCATGGCTACTCTTCCAATGGGAATGCCTGAAGCTGATGTTTCTTGACAAAAAAAGGTTGGCTCATGTGCAGCTCAATTAGTTGATCCCATTGTCTATAATCCCGGTTTCTGAGGAGTTGGCGCATCGTTTCACGACGATGGCTGTTGGTGACAAAGCTCCAGCACCATGGCATGCACATTCAATCATTGGATGATGGGTCATATCATTTCGCAATGTTTGAGCGTTTGTCTTTGTTTCCAGTTTGGTTGCGTGAGGTCATTGAGATTCCTGATGAGCCGGTGTCTACCACTGAAGCCTGTCCTGACCTGCCGCAAGCTTTGGTCATACCCGATGATGTAAAGGATGATGACTCAGATGTTATCATGAGTGGAGGATCTCCAATCCATGACTCTTCTGCAGAGAATGTCGAAGCGAAACCTGCAGACGATTTGGTTAGAAGGGAAGACCAGCGCAAGGTTCGCCATGGTCAGGCCAAGGGTCGTGGCCGTGGGCGAGGCAGAGGGCGGGGCAAAGAGGACCAGGTCGAAACCGAGCTTCCATCTGAGGGGGAACCGCCGCATGCTGGTCCAGCTCCAGAGCCTGATGCCCCCCCAGCCAAACCCAAAAGAGCCCCTCGAAAGCGGAAAGATCCTGCAACCCCAGACAAATCAAAGAGCGAGACAGGTGGTAGCCACGATGCCATGCCAAAGGCAAAGGCAAAGGCAAAGGTTAAGGCCACTGCAAAGTCAGGTACTGCAAAGGCTAAGGCGAAAGCCAAGGCAAAAAGTGAACCAGTTCGCAAAGATTTGGGACCTCTTTTCGATAAGGCTGCAGGTGAAGAGGGAGGTGAACCAGAACGTGCAAATGAACCTTCTGCTTCATCTGGGAAAAGGAGAGGAAGCAATGGGGATGGGAAGGGCAGGGCGAGGAATGCCAAGAAGGTAGAGGTTGAGATGATGACAGAGGACAAGAAACTTCAGTTGAAACCGTGTCTTGACTTTCGCCTAATATTTTTTTGCAAGGCTGCTCATGCCATAGATACTTTTGTATGCTTTAATATTCTTTAATCTATTGAAACATGCATGTCTCAAAAACATAAATTTCTAAAAATGACTATCCTCAGCCGCCTACTTCAGGCTCCTTGTTCACAACGACCTTTACCGTGTGGAACCCTATTGGACCCGCACCGTTTGTGGTGTTCGCCGCAAGTCAGATAGCAAGCATGCTTACTTGGCATCGGAGCCTAAGATGTTGACCAATATCAAGATTTGCAACCTCGTGGCTACTAGCCTGGAATTGGTTTGCAGGTTACATGTTGCCATCAAAGACTTGTACCCCACAATTAAGCTCACAGTGTTGCATTGGGTATGACTAGCCAGTAACTTCTGATGCCAGTTTCAGTTTGACTTCGGGGTGTGGTGATGTTGTTCAGAGATCACACCGATAACAAACCCACATGACCGAGCTACTGGTTGCGGCGCCAAGGCTGCATGGCTGAAGGATCACCACGAAGCTCCTGACCTTTGCAATCCTGAGCTGGTGGATGCTGTTGAAGCCATCATTCAAAGTGAGTCGGATTGAGAAATTTTTGAGCCATCCTATAATTTTTGATTTCAAGGATGTTTGGAGAGCGGTGGAAATCAATATCCTATAATCCTATAGTGTCTTGACAACATTGAACTCTCTCTTATGATGATTTGTCTTCGCCTCACCGCTTTCTGTGGATGTTCGGGGTTACACAAGTAGGCTGAAATGCCTATTGTGATGAACCTTGCAAGTCTTATTGGTTTGCAGGGCTTGGGTGGACATGGCTCAAGTGGTTGCATCTCCCGGCGCACTGACATGGGAAAAAAGGTAGGCCGCTTTGGAATGCTTTACTTGGCAAAGTATCCCACAGACTTCTGAGAGCATGAGAATCTATAGCCGCTAGTTTCCACAGGCTCATCCCCACCTGATAACGTTCATTCAAAAGGGGTTGCAAGACCGCAAAGCCTTTAAGAAATTTGAACAAAAAATATGGCCAAATAGAATTTTGGATTTCTTATAGCATTCTGGGATGTAGATGTGAAAGTTGTTTGGACGATAGTGACCTTTCTTGGTAAGACAGCATCTCCAGCACAAGTGCTCCAAGCGGCAACCTCTGAGGTTTGCGATGGGCAGAACGTCGAAGAACCTGAAGAAGTACTTGGATGTGGATGGTGCCACCCCTGCCAATTGCTTCTGCCCTGGGGGAGATGTTTGCAATGTGTCAATCGCTCAAGGGTATAGATTCTAAAGATGAAACAAACTTGTACCGATTCGTGTTGCAACCATTTTGCCGAGACAAATCCTCATCCAACTGCTGAACGGAAGGCTTTTTGGCTTTGAACTGTCGACTTTCCTCTTAGCCATGGGTCGTGTGTGGGGTCCAGAAGTGCTGCTTCGCCGGCTATTCATAGCCAGAGTCCCTAAGGTCTGGTTGCTGAACTTGTTTTATGTGAGGAATCCCAGGACCCCAATATGTTACATTGTTTTGAACCTTGCAGGAAGTTGTTGTGACCATCCTGCTGCTCCTATTCAGCGCCAATATCGCGATATCCAGGGTGCCCAATCTGCAACCAACATGCATGTGTTTGATTTAAGAAAGCGGATCCTCAGTACTTCGATCAAATTAGATAGCCTTTGCTTGCCCAGGACTGGCAATTCTTGGAGCTCTTCGCTGGAGAGGCCAATATTAGCAGGTCATGCAGGGAAGCATCTCTCAAAGGGGCTTCACTAGATCTTGAATATGGTGGGAGGGCGATGGACCTGACTACCGATGTGGGAATGGCGTGCCTTGCACTTGCAGAGATTACATGATTGCAGATTGTACCTTAACATCTTTTGATGGGTCATGTTTCTTATGCTGTTGAATCATCTAAGGACAGCTCTGGTTGGGGTGTTGAAACTCCTGCCCCGGTCACTGGGCATCCTGGCACCAGTCTGCTCGTCGATGGGGTTCTTATGCGCCTCACAAACGAAGCGGTCATTCGTGCTGCCACTTGGAGACTCCACCAATCCCCATGTCTTCACTGGTAACCTATTGGCTATCAGGTACCTTGTCACAATTGTTCGAATGATGTTGCAATAACATTCAAAACTGTGTATGGTTTACCCCATAAAAAGAAAACATTAGAAGATATTCATCTGAGGATTTGTCATGTTGGTTGCTTTATGGAGGAATCGATGTAAGGGCTGATTCCATTTTGTTCCATGTGTTACTGAGGGCTATTCTCATATGCTGGGTGCTCGCTGCTTTGGGGCACACCTTCCTGATCGAACAGCCAGCAGGGTCGAAATTCCGATACTTTCCACAGTGGCGTTACTTTTGCAAGTACATCTGCAAAGTTCCTTGCTCTAAATAATTTTTGAACTGTCCAGCAAGTGTTCAATTACCAGTTCCCCTCCGAGCTCTTAACCAATAGCTCAGGTTTTTCGGCAAGGTATGTGGATGCGACATTATGGATCGGAGAGTTGCAAGCACACCTATCTTTGGAGCAACAGTTATGGTGTACGTCATCTCTCACTGGGTAAACTTACGAAGGACCTAATTCATACTGATGTGATGGAATCCCTTTTTCTCCAACTACGCACGTGACCACGCACACACACATGCTGTGCCTTGCAGGAGCAACGCCGATCTGCTGTGCCTCTGGCGGTGGCAGACGTTGACAAGCATGGCAAGAAACGGGCGACCGGGGTCAAGAAGCGGTTGAAGAAATCACAGATTTTCTTTTGCAAATTAAGTATATTTTTGTTTCTGGGGTACTCATGGGCATGTTGAAGATTTAGCGTGAATTGTTTTCAGGTTCTCAGTACATAACGGGGCATCATGTTGCTGGGAGAAATCAATAGAAACCGTTCCCAACAAAAGTGTTTGGACTATGACAACTTTTGTTTCCAAGATTTTCTGATAAACCGTCCCATCATCAATCTCGTTTGGAAAGGTAATGATTCTTCCAATAACAAAGATCAATCTATTCCGTGTCCTGTATCATGCTCATGAAAGGTTGTGGAATAAGAATTATGGATCCTCTTCCATCCACATGTATTCGGACCAGAATGCATGGTTGCCAAACGCCGTGCCTAAGGGTCTACACTATGGCCTTTGGCAAACGTGTAGCGCAAATTCTGCCAACTTTGCCACAAGAAGTCAAACCGCTTCGCAACCCTCAGGAGCTTAGTTTGGTGATAATCTTATTTATAGGTGTTGCAACAAGAGTCTTGGATTCCCATCTCGGACCCATGCGGAAAGCATAGGCTGTGGTGAACAATTTGGGGTGTGATGTATAAGTTTCGGGTTCTTGGGTGATGCGCTGTAGTACAGCATTGGAAATCTTCAACAATATTTGGTTGTATCTTACACAATGGAAACCCCTTTTCCAATCTTTACCAGCTGGCCCAATCCCGAGAAGTGGTGAATCCTGGCAGGACCCTGGCCCAACATCAGTGGCCACACAGCTGGCAAGCCTGACCCAGTCGGAGATTTGGAGCCTTGCGGAGATGGACAAAGTGGTTGCTTATTTAAGCAAGAATAAGCATCTGTCACTCCCGGAACCATTTGCTAAGGCACTTCAAGTTGAGTTGGCTCGGTGAAATACTGATATCGGATCCCTTGCTGTATAATCGATTAGTTGGGGCTGTTCGTTCTTTAGGTCAGGAGCCGAGTACCAACAATCTTGCAGTGCCAATTGAAAAGGTTTGTTGGCTACAACAACCACCAATCAAATTAGCGGATGCTTTTCATGCGACTTCACTCAGCAAATACACTGGGAAAAGTGTGTTGCAACCTTCTGGGCACAGGACGGTTGTGGTTAGGGCTGAATTTCTGCGTTGCTTTTTTGGGAAAGTTAAGCTACTTGGCCCCAAACACCCCCAAACACCTGCAAACATCCTCAAACATTGTCATCATTTTTGGGAATCTTATGTCGCTCTCTGGGGTGCGAGTTCAGAGTCAGTTCGTGCGCCATCTTCCGGGATCCAATGTATAGTTCCACGGCTTTACCCATGGTTTTATCGGATCAATGATCCCTCATGGCATGCCACCACATTACGATATTATAGGTGTGTTTTCCTGGTTGAAACAACCATGTATAGTGTACCTTTTTTTGCTGGGTTGCGGACCAGAATCACCAAAGTGTTCAATCAATAACATGTTGGGCACCAATCCAATCATATGGAAATTCCAATGATTATGAGGCACACGTAAGAAATCTACGGAATGGAAGGTTGTGCACACCATATGGTTTGTGATAAAGAATCTTGCAAACTATGGTTCGACGTTAAAAAAATGCTCGCGTAAGAATGCGTAAGAAAGCCAAGAATTTGCGTAAGAAAGCCAAGAATTTGCGTAAGAACGCGTAAGAACGCGTAAGAAAATTTAGAGCCCCCAGAATGGTTGATTTGGGAATTAATATGCAAATTCTTGGCTATCAATCATCAAACCAAGAAATGACCAGTGGTATTTTGAAACGTTTTGAGCTGCTGTTATGGGAACTGGTTTGGAAAGCAGTGGTTGTGTGGCCTCGAGATTGGCAATCTTTGGGGTTGGTGGTATACCATTGTCCAAGATTGGGTTATCAAAATTTTGGATTGTTCATTGCGTATTATAAGTAGTCCACTGCGGTTTTGATCTAATGATGATCACATCACCGCACCATGGGGCCCAACCTTATTTTGTGGTTAAGAAAATAGATTATTGTGACACCTTCGTAGCCATTTTGTGAACGGCTAGACTGCATAGGGACCATGGACACCGGTCACTCTTGCAGCTCCCTTGTGGCGGGGTTGGATGCCATGCAAACCCAGCAGCAGCCTTCGACACCGACTGGTCGACGTGCCCGAGTTCCTCGTTGCTGGCTGGTCCGTTGGTCGATTGGTTGGTCGATCAATTGTTTTCTAGTTGCATGGTTGGTTGGTTGGTTGGTTTGGGATCGCAACAGGATTCGTCAGACCTCAAAATTCTAAAGAGTAAAAACCAATATCCTTGGGGAATCTTTAACTATAAATAGTCCCAGTCTCTGTTGGTATTGGTTGCTGGTTGACTGTTTGTAAGTTGGTGGCTTGGTTCGCTAAATGATGATGATGATGATGATGATGATGATGATGATGAGGATGAGGATGATGATGATGAAACCATTTAAAAACCACCATTGTACAAAGTGACCCAGAACAAGGTTTTGGGACCCCAAAAAGGCTTCCCGGGTCACTTTGAAAAATGGTGGTTTTAAATGGGATGATGATGATGATGATGATGATGATGATAATGATAATGATGATGAAGATGATGATGATGATGATGACGATGATGATGATGATAATTAATGATCATGATGATGATAATGATAATGATGATGATAATGATGGTGATGATGATGACGATGATGATGATGATGAAACCATTTAAAGACCACCATTGTACAAAGTGACCCAGAACAAGGTTTTGGGACCCCAAAAAGGCTTCCCGGGTCACTTTGAAAAACGGTGGTTTTAAATGGGATGCTGATGATGATGATGATGATAATGATGATGATGATCATGATGATGCACCGGACGACACTGCTCATCTTACCCCAGACCGAGAACGCGACTAGGGCTAACATAATGAGGTGTAAACCGACAAAGGTCATCATCTTGGGATTAAATCTGTTATTCCATGATGGTAGGCTGGAACCAGATATTCCATCTCCAATATCCGAGGTGAAGTGTGAAGATGATCCCGAGCCAGATTTTGCTACAGTGTTCAGCCCAGAAACTTCTGCTATGCTTAAGGGTCTCACGGACTCCCCTGAAAGTTTGGCACTCAAATCGGAGTACTTGAAGGCGATGAATGAGCTGAAGCGAGGACCCTAGCTGTCATGTGTGTTTGCTTTTTCAACAAACTCATGAAGTTGGAGAATCAATGATTTGGAACTTATAGGAACCAAACCCTTTTCATGATTTTCATTTTTGGGCACAGGTGTTTATCTTCATTCTGTTGATGCGGCTAATGACAACTAATGCAGAGGTTTTTAAATTCTGATTATACCGTACCAGTATAATAGGGATAGCGCAGGCAACAGCATCTCATGCCATGGTCTGTCATTCAAGAACGTGTGAACACACACACACATCATTGGGGCCACTTCCGGGGCCAATCTATACAAGTCAAACATTAAACATCAGGCGACATAATTCAGTACACTGACATGAATCGAACAAGTATAGAAACAACATAGTCAACTGTGGATCTTTGATGGTTGAACAATGGGTTTTGGTTGACCAATGGATCATTTCTCTCCACCCCGGCAGGATACTCCACTGGCAGTTGTGGAGGCACCGTCTTCCCTCCACCGGAGGCTTCCCCTCCTACCACTTCTGCAGGGCCAGAGTCGGTGGCTCCAGCTGGTGAAGCTGTTGCAAATGAGCCTGGCCCAGGTGCAACCACGGATGCTGTCTCAGCACCTGCTACCCCCCTTGACATTCGCTTCAAAGAACAGGAAGCTGCTATGGTCCAACGTCTAGAGGAACACATGAAGTCGTTGGAAAACAAATTTCAACATGATCTAATGGAAAAAAAACGGGCAGCTGAAAAGGACTTAGAAATTGAGATCGAAGCAAAACGTGCGAAGAGGCTGCGTGAGGTAGAGGAACAAGTGGCAGAAGAAAAAATGATGAAAGAATCTCTTCTTGCCAGCTTGGAGATTCAGTTTGCTGAAAAGATGCAGCTCGTAGCTGACGAGCAAACGACCCTAGATGAGCTCCAGGAGAAAACAAAACAGGAAAAGGATATTTACAACGAACTGCGACAGAAATCAAAGATGTTGCAGCAACAGTTTGACACAGCAGCCACTGAACCGCAGCTGTTCACCCCATCACCGAAAGCAGTTCCAAATGGTGCGACTGATGCACCATCTCTCAAGGAGAGATTGAAAGAAAAGTTGGACAACACTAGGAAGGCTGCAACACCCTCCCCCCAGTCAGTGTCATCAGCCCCAAACAGTTCTGATCAAAAGGGTGAAGCCATGGTCCCTGTTACAACGATGCGATTTACCTCTTCCACTCACCCGGAAGCTTGGCATTTCCTCTACCGTTTGAACAAGAAGGTTGACAGCTCGGACCAACTCCCTGAGTGGCAAAAGGAAGTATATGCACAATGGCATGCAGGACTTTGCCTGTCACTGTTAAACCTGTTTTGCTCGATGGATGTGTGATGATGTGTTTGTTCTTTCACCAATGCATTTTTCAAATGATTCGTATCAGGAGGGACAAAACGCGACAAGCTCCTTCGAGATTTTGTTTGCCGGTGCTATTCACCAAAAGAAGATTTTGGTCAGAACAAGGTGGGACAACATTGTTCAATGATTATATATTTTCGATGCTGGTTGAATCTGTTTTGGATATTCACTGCCTTTGCAACCGTGAGTTTTTAGCCTACCCATCCTTGTTGTTGTTGTTGTTGTTGTTGTTGTTGTTGTTGTTGTTGTTGCCCTTTGCCATCCTTCACCCTCTCCCAACCATTCGACTTGCCCAGGCCAAATTGTATGCCTTGACAACGATGCGTCTGAAGACGCGGCAGTTCCGTCGCAACCTCCAGGGTTATTCGTGGCACACTGAAGCGGAGCTTCAGAAGTTGGGCTGGGAAAAGAAACATAGTGGCAATTGATTTGCTCAAATATCATGCTTGAGGTGTTGCAGTATGGCGCAACTTGTTGAATGTGTTTTCCTCAAGTGACACTGTAGTGAAACATCGTTGAGTGTACAACCTAAGGACCAAAATCGATGGTGCAGTGAAGTATTGCATCAAACGCAAGTTGACGAAGCCAGGGGTTCCAGTGTGTTATTCTCCAAGTTGTCAGCAGCAAATATCCATAAAATGTCTTGTGGTCATTGAGCAAACATTAATGCCAACTCTTTATGGATATGTATACCCAGCTCACAATCCAACCCCTATCATTACATGCCTGCTTCGCAGGAAATGCCTCTATGATCCGACCGTCACAAAATACTTGGTCTTGGTGAAGGACGATGTCGAAGCCGGAGATGAGAGGCTCAAAGAGTTTGAACAAGAATTGCAGGACATGGGGTTGTTTGATACCCAATTCTCTCTGGGGGATGTACTGGATGAGGAGGAGGGGGAGGGCGAGACCCCCAATCCAGATCCTGCTAAGAAAAAGAAAATGGAGGAGTTCCCAACAGTCGAGGAGGAAGAAAGTCTTGCGGAGTTTCTGGGCCAATTCAAGAAAGCATGTTTGACCCGCAAAGCCAACCTGAAAACTTGCAAAGAGCGACTGGAGAAAGACAAAGCTACAGGACATGAGATTCTCGATTGATTTAAGGGGAGACATTTACGGTGATCAATGGGAAGTCAGGAGTTTGACCTCCCAACCATGGTTTCTTACAAGTCAGAATTTCTCAGGAAAGACTTTGAGGCTTTGCAGGCTAGTGCCGGTCACTCGTCAACAACCATCATTAGATTCTATGGGTCGCAGTTGTGGTGCAACTCAACCTTTCAATCTGCACAAAGGTAAGCTGAATGGACTCTACACGACACTGACCGACCTTGAGGCTTCAACCAAAGGACGTGCGATTCTTGGCATATTTTGGTTTGATATTGGGTCGGGCCTCATTGCGGTCCTTCTGGATCAGCTCCATGATGTCCATCTCAGAAGTCCTGCGCGAGCTTTGGTAGCAAATTCCCAACTCAGGAAAGCATCCTACAGCGATGTGTGTGAGAAGATTCGGACCGAGTTTCTCTCTCTGCATTTCCTTTTGTTTATCTCATTTTCAAGAGTCGAAGAAGATTATCGAATCTATTTTTCAACATGAGCTCACCCAATCTGAGGTGTATCAAGTTCAATGGATGTCTCGCGCAGGTCAAGAATCCCGGTTGAAACTGGTGGTGCGTTTTTGGAAATCATTTCCCAACAAAATATTGGACTGTAACTTTTGGTTTGTTAGCTGCCGATCTAAGGACGTTTTATGCCAAAGCGGCTCCCAAGAAAAGGCCAAAGGCAGAAACTGAGCCTTGATCCCTCCATGCCCGGCCCAACCACGGGGCTAATGGCTAGAGATTTTGTCGGATGGTCCTCCAGCAGCAAACCATTGAAGCAGGGAGCTCATGCCGCAACAACGTATAGATGATATAGCATGTGTGATTCCACCGACGTCATTGTATCATTGCTTGGGGTGCTGCTCAGGAGGTTGACTCGAGAAATTGAGCAGGTGGTGAAACCAAAAAAAATAAACAAGTGCACGGGCTTGCTGGCTTGAACTCAGCAACTTAGTGTTGTTTTGAAACATGTTGATTTCCAAAGATTCATCATGCATGGTGGAATTCCCCACGCAGGTGCTGATGATAGCCAGCGCATCCATCCAGTGGTTGAAGGCGTACTCCAAACATATGTGGCCCTTTGCTTGCAAGTACGGTGATAGTACTGTGCCACTTGCTGTGATTGCATGTTCTCTTTGCGCCTACATGGCTGCAGCGTGCAAGGCTTCATCAGCTTCTGCTGCCATTGGCCAAGCGCGCAATGCAGCCAGCATTGCAGCATGGTGCCCTGAAAAGGTCATTCTGGGTGGCATGGGGAACTTACAAAGTGCACCGGAAGGGAACAAAGCTCGTAAGTTTGCAAGACATTTGAGAAAGCGGGGGTTCATGTTGAACGTCAAGATCTCTTGGCTGGATTCGGTACCTTTGCTGTATATGGTCACGTTTTGCAATTATTGAGATTAGGTCTCAGGCTTCCATCACAATTATGGGAAATTTTGGGACATACAATCCAAACACATTCATACCGTACCGCATTGGGGGTTGGAAAAAAAAACTATCCTTGTTTGAGCTGGCATGCTGACCGCAACTTAGGTATATCCGAGCGTTGCTGGTATGAACCCGCGTTTGCTGAGAAACAAAAAGAGAAAGAGAAAACCTGTGAAGCTGCCAAAACATCACCCTATGATTCGAATTTTTGACATGGCAACCTACTTGTTGAACTCCAAGTACTCCCAGAAATTGCTGAACTCCACACTTCAGAGTGGGCAATGGAAGAAAGACCTCAACATTTTCTGGCAGAAGTTCCACCAAGTTGATGCAACACATCCTGTTTTCCGATACCATGGAGACCATTTACAGCGATGCATTCCTTGCGTCATTCATGGAGACGAAGGTGTGGGCCATAGGCGCAAACCTGTGCTCCATCTTAGTTGGGGCTCTCTACTGAGAACTGGCCGTGGTTCCCTACAGCGATTGTTTCTGATTGCGAGCTGCCCTCATGTTTTCTACACTCAATACAATGTGGGTGCTTCTGCAGGCAATGCTGTGATCGACAATTTACTCAAGGAGTGTGCTGCTTCTGCTCGGAAATCTTTCCATGATGGGATACCCACGCAGCATGGAACTTTCTTTCTGATTTTCCTGGGGCTGGCAGGGGATCATCCTTGGCAGACCAAAGCCTATCGGTCTCAGCGGGGGCACCTAAACGTGTCATTGTGTCCTTGGTGCTTGGCAGACACCACTGCGAGGATTCCATTTGAGGATGTGTCCAAACATGCGCTTTGGAGGGGAACACTTTTCCAGAAAGTACCTTGGGACCGGACAACTTCACCGCCTTTGGCAATGATACCAGGTGCAGAACATCCTGGATTCATCAAGTGGGATTTGTTTCATGTCCTACCTCATGGTTGTGTTCGCAACTTTGTGGCAAGTTGCATCTGCATGCTGAGTGGTCCTTTGGGCCACTTCCTGCCTTCAGATCCTTCCCTCTCCAAGGACAAACCCAGCAGGTTGAAAGTTGCTTACGAATGTTTTGCTGATTGGTGCTCGCTGACAGGGAGCCATCCACGTGACATGAAAGATTTTACACCGGAAAATCTGCAATGGAAGGCAAACCGTGATTTTCCTGACATGACCTGCAAAGGGTCAGACACAAATCTTCTGGTGAAGTGGTTGCTGGACTACCTCTCTAGGCCTTGGCACATAGATGAACCCTTACGTCTCGCGTTGAAAGGCCTGGAAGGGTATGACGAATTTGCCAGACTCTCCTACACTGGGGACCGGCTGTTTTGGGATCGCAACACACAACAAAAGGGTTTGAGAGCAATTGATGCTTTTTTGAGTGCGTATTCGGATTTGGGGAGATTATGGCATGGCCGCCAGTGGTGCCTCTTCTTGTGCACACCGAAGGTGCACTACGCATCGCACTGGTCTCATGAGTTGGATTTGTGCCTGGATGAGGGAAAGAATTTTGCTTGGAGTCCAGGTGCCTTTGCAACACCAATGATGGAAGACTTCATTGGCATTACGTCGAGAATTGCCAGAACTTCACACCCAACCTCTGTTCCCCTTACTTGCCTGCAGAAATACCTAGTTGCGGTCAGAAAGCTATGGGGAAAACACCCAGGCTGATGAAAGCTGATAGAAAAGATTGCTCTTGGGACATGTGGATTTTCTTATGTACAACATTTTTTGGTCGGAACAAGAATTGAAGCATCGTGTCGGAAAAGCTTCAAAACGTGACACGTTGGAGGGTCCAGGTGGAGAAGCTTCAGGTTGGGTCATACTTGGTTGTCACGGAGGCCGATTATTGTGGGGCAAGAACCCAACTGGCGGGTGTGATCATGAAGGTGGAGCTGGAAAGCACAGGAACCTGGCTCCAGTTGAAGATGACAGGCACGACGTCAGGGAGGAGTGTTGAGGGCTCACACGGCCCAGCCTCAGCAGTACTTCCGGGTGCACCTGTGCGGACCGGGTTGCGCTCAGGTGGAGAGGGGCGAGTTGATGGCCCATGGCCTTCGAGGATGCAAGAAGGATCCAGTCAACGAAGAGGGTTGGGTAGGCAACCTCGAGGCGGCAGCCCCAGTCCGGCCGATAGGGGCGGAGGATCAACTAGCAGAGCTGAGGCAACGGGCAGCTGGGTTAGCTCCCGGGGTGTTGGCACCACCCGCAGCAGAGGGCCAAAGACCAAGAGACGTCGACGACAAGAAGAGGGACGCCTGCAGCGAAGGGAAGTCCAAGAAGAAGAGGAAGCGCAAGAAGAAAAAAGAGGAGAAGGAGAAGATCAAAGATGGAGAGGAGACGGCCTCAGTGAACAACGGGCATCATCCCGTTCGAGCCTCCAAGAAGACGTTGGGGGCCCTGTTCGCGGGCACGGCGATGGACCCCAATCAGCGAGTCCGACGAAAGGTCCTACGGAAAGCCCAGAAGTTTGCGGAGAAGAGATCCTCCAAGAAGAAGAGTCGCTCAGCGGACAGCTCGGGATCTTCGAGCGCCAGCAGCAGCAGTGGGAGGACAGGCCTGGAGGGCCTGTTCACAGAGGCCAAGAAAGCACGCTCTATAGCAGAGCGATTCCCAGGAGCCCTTGCCTGGGACTGGGAGACAATCACGGCAATGAAGCGCTCCTTGCTTCACAACACTGGCGAGGAGGAAGAGGACATGGCGGTCAAACCGGCGGCCCTCCTGTACTACAGGAACTTGTTGGCCAGCCGTGTGGGCGGACCCCAAGGACGAGAGATGGTCAATTTAGGTACGGCTATCGACGATCTTTTGAAAGCCCAGCCAGCCCACTGTCTAGACGTCCTGTGCCACCGTCTCAAGGCACAGGAAGCTGGTGTGCAAGGAATGCGCTGGGCAGTGGGACAGCAGATGGAAATCCCGGATCGGGTTCATTGGCGGCCCGCCCCGAGATAGAGGCTGCGCAGAAAGAGAGTTACGCAGATTCGAAGACGCAATGGATGGCGCAGAAGGGCGGCGGAAAGAAAGGAGATACCAGGACCAAAGGCAAAGGAGGGAAGCAGGAGAAGGGAGATCACCCCAAGGGCGATCGCAAGAAAGGAGAAGGGAAGCAGCAGAAGAAGTGAAGAGCTTTCAGAGGATGCAGAGATCAACGGGGGGTGAGTTTCAAGAGGAGGCTGGTGAGGAGGCAGCTCCTGTTGTGCAGTCAGGAGAGGCCTCACCGTACAGGACAGCTTTTAGTCCTGAGTTGTCTAGGCATGGGCCGGGCGACGGAAGGATGGCTGTCGTTGCCCCAAGGATTGACAGCGCGGAAAGGGCATTGCCAAGCGAAAGGAGCTATCTCGACAACACCCACGTGGTCAGCGGGTGATTTTTCCAAGTCGGGATGTGACCCGCCGGACCGTGTGTCCACACCTTCCGATCGTGTGGGCTTTGATAGCGGAAAAACAGATGGTGAGCCGTTAGTGGGGATGAGGTTGGTTGACTTGGGGCCCAGGGTTGTCCAACGGTTGCTAGATGTGTTTCCACTCCGCAGCAAGACCATGGGCGAGGTGAAGGAGTCTGTGCTTTTTCCTTTGCCTACCTCTAATAGCTCCGTGTTGCCTAGATTCCCTGGTCTTGGCCCACTCAAACTTGCTTGGCTTACTTTTATCTGTACTTCTTTGCATTCGGTTTACGGATGCAACCTTTTTGGTGAGAGGGAAGTGAATGATGCGATGCATGAATGTTTGAAGCTGATTCTGAATGACATTGATCGATGGAGTGAGTTGCCAATGACAATCGAAGAGTTTGACTGGGATTCATTCTTCGCCATCCGTGGGATTGATTACAAAGGCGACGAAGTGAAGAATGCGATGGCATTTACCTGGGATAACATTAGCCCAGCTTTGCCTGCTGAGATTGGCAAAGTCCCTTTGAGGGAAGTTTGCGCCTTAGGAGCTCGTCACTATGTGGACAACTTTGATTCATTCATTCGGGATGCAGGTGAGTGCTCCCTGAAGAGAGCTCTCCGTGTTATGGTCCAAGACAAGGACTGGCCTGACGTTTGCCGGGGCTTGGTGTAAAGTGGAGTTTGCGCCATGCTAACCAGAGACGAAGTCTTCGACGCGGGTCAGGGGTTGCTTTTGAATGGACTTTTTGGAGTCACAAAAGACGAATGGTGCAACGGCATAGAGGTGTACCGGTTGATCATGAATTTGATCCCGTTGAATGCCCTCTGTCGACCGCTTCAAAGTGATATAGAAACATTGCCAATGTGGAGCATGATGAATACCTTTTTCTTGCAACCTACGGAGCAGTTACTGGTAAGCAGTGAGGATGTGCGGTGTTTTTTCTATACCATGTCTGTACCCCCAGCATGGTCGAAATACCTGGCATTTAACAAGGTTGTCCCTGATGAAGGCCTTCCTCCTCACTTGGTCGGGCAAGAAGTTTATTTGGCCTCCAAAATATTACCCATGGGGTTTGCCAATTCGGTACGCCTTGCGCAGCATGTGCGCCGAAACCTGGCCCTTTGGAGTTGCAAGGAAGATGACTCTGTCAACCGGCCGGAAGAGGAGCTCCGTAAGGATCGGGGAGCGCCCCAGGGCTGCCCCTTGTGGTGTATATACCTTGACAACTATGACTTGCTGGAAAAGGTCAATGGAGTTCTCAAGGAAGCTCAGGATTGTACCCTAGCTCCTTCAGTGGCCGGGCTCCGGCAGGAGTATGAAAGGTGGCAGGTGCCTCGCAACTTCAAGAAGTCCCTGGCCAGGAGCAGCAAGGCGGAGGTGCAAGGTGCGCAGGTCGATGGTGACTTGGGAATTGCTTACCCACGGGAGAGTGAGCTCCTAAGGTATGCAGGAGCTACGCTGAGGGTGCTGTCACAGTTCCAAGTTTCGCAAAAGCAAATGCAGGTGGTGTGTGGCGGATTGGTGTATGTCTCCACCTTCAGACGACAACTCTTGGGGACTTTGAACGCTGTCTGGAAGTTCATTGAAAGCTTTAACCATGACCATCACTTTACAAAGGCACTTCCCCCTGAGTGCCGCCTCGAGCTTTCCAGGTTCTTATGTTGTCTGCCTCTTGCCAAGTTGGACTTCCGCGTGAAGCTACATCCCTGCGTTACCTGTAGTGACGCTTCCACCTCTGGATGAGGAATCTGTGTTTCCAAGAGCACATCCCCTTTGGGAGCAATGGCTGCTCAGGGGAAGCTCCGAGGGCAATTGCCGGAGCTGTGGTCGGAACATCGAGTACTGACCATTGGACTACTTGACGGAATTGGGGCACTTCGTGCGGCGCTGGATGTACTAGGGTTGTGCTCCATTGGTCACGTATCTGTCGAAAAGAATCCTCAAGCTCGTCGTGTGGTGGAGGCCCATTTCCCGGACACCATTCACTACGATGATGTGGCAGACATCTCAGAAGATACAGTTCAGGACTGGCAAGGTAGATTCTCTCAGGCCTCGGTGGTGCTTATTGGTGCCGGACCGCCGTGTCAAGGCGTCAGTGGGCTGAATGTTGGGAGGCTGGGTGCATTGAAAGATCAAAGATCATGCTTATTCAAGCATGCTTCAAGGATCCGTGACATGGTGCAACGGCCATTTTGCTGGTGCCAAGTGCGCTCACTGGTGGAATCTGTATCATCGATGGATGACGAGGATCAACAAATCATGAGTCAAGACTTTGGCAGCCTCCCTTGGCATTGTGATGCTGGAAGCATTACCTGGTGCAATCGTCCTCGGCTATACTGGGTCAGCTGGGAGTTGGTCCCAGAGGAGGGTGGTGAGCTCTCCTTGCCTGCAGGAGAATCACCTGGTACAGTGAAGCTCCTTGCGTGGCAGGACCTGGAAGCGGTCTGCTTTGAAGGGTGGACCAAGGTTGACCCTCTCGGCCTTTTCCCACCTTTACTACGACTAGGCCACGAAAAACCCCGGGGCGTCGACCTGCCGGTGTGCAGTCCTGTGACCAAGAAGAATTGGATCGTTGGGAGAATGACTTGTTCCCCTTTCCCCCTTACCAATACCGTCGATGTCATTGCCTTGTCAATAACAAAGATGAGTTTCGGATGCCAAACATTGCGGAGAAGGAAACTATGCTTGGATTCCCGGTCAACTACACGTCGCAGTGTCTGCCCAAGGGTCAGCAGATCTGGTTCGACCTATCAGGGTGCGCGGCTGACGCCCCTGACCAACTCCTGGTCGGTCCCAGTGGTCACCTGGTTCTTGGCCCTTGGCCCAGCTCTTTGGAGCTTTGGGACTCTGCCCGAGGTTGGGCCTTCAAGCGGTTATGGACTTGTTTCGTCCCATGGGCCAAGTTACAGTCAACTAGCTTAGTCGCGTCGATTTTGTTGTTTTGAGTCAAATAGCTTGGGGAGAGCTTCCCAGGGGGGTCGCATCAATTGTCGCTGTGCCTTGGGGATTTGAATGTTTTTTTTTAATGTCAATTATGTTGTTTTTTGCTAGTAAATCGTCATGCGTCCTTGCAGGCCGCCACTCGGATTGCTTTGGTCATGGCACTCGCGGTTGTTTTCTCATAGGCTGTTTGCGCCAGTGTATAGCCAACCTGAATGAATGGGCGGTTAGTAGTGTCTTCTAGCTTGATCTTGCAGTTTGCTGGAAGTTTGTTGTTGTTTCGTTGCTGTTTTCTCTTGTTTGGGTTTCTTTGTTTTTTTCTCTGTGGTTTCGTGGCATTTTATTCAGCGCAGAAGTAGTACAAACACAGATGTTAGACATGGTGCTCCTCCACTCATAGATCATGGTTCGGAGGGTCGTTCGAAAATCGTTTTAGGGTATTTTGAGGGTCGTTCTGACTCTGGTTCATTCAAGACTTGACTTAGTGTGCTAAAATGTTTGGATTCAATCCATCAGATTGAAGCAAATCACATAGGCGCTGTGAAAAAGATTGTGGGTTGAATTCATCATTATTCTATTCTATTTTCAATTATTCTATTCCATTCTATTCTCTTCCATTCTACTCCATTCTCTTCCATTCTCTTCCATTCTCTTCCATTCTGTTCCATTCTGTTCCATTTTCTATTCCGTTTTATTCTATTCTATTTTTTGCAACGGGGTGCCATGGTGATTTGCAAAAAAAAAAGGAGTTGGAAGGACTTCCGCTTTTGGGAGTGTATGTTTGCGCTACAATCCCAGGAACGAATGCGCCAAAATTATTGAAAAACCTAGAGAAAAGCAGGCGGAAACAAGAGAAACCATTGATAAAACCAATGATTTGGCAACCATGAACCCTTGGAAAAACCATGGTTCCCGCATACTAAATCACATGGTTGATGTGACCATGATGTGACGGGGTCGCATCGACTTCTCCGCAGTGGAATTCTGGTGATCGCAGAGACTAAACCTCTTGACTGTATGTTGCAGTCGCGTTTAGTGGAGACTTCCGTTGAGGCCCAGCAGGGGGTCGGCAGAGGATTGTAGCCAAGAGCTAGTCGACAAGCTTTCGCGCATTGGAAGCGTTAAAGGTGAAGATGTGCTTCTGAATGCCCCGTCTCAGCAGCAGGTCAAGTACCAACGACTGAGGGCTTCGATTCCAGCCAAACTGTGGCGCTGGCGGGTAGTCGCAGGATGGAGCTGGAAGACCCCTAAAGAACACATCAATAGCCTGGAGCTTCGAGCTGTTTTAACAACTGTCAAGTGGAGAGTCGAGCAGCAGAAGTTGAGGCGTCGCAGGTTTTTACGCCTAACTGACTCCATGGTGAGCATGCGCGTGTTAGTCCGTGGACGCTCAAGCAGCCGTAAACTTCGCTCTGTTTTGTCGCGCGTTAATGCTCTGTTGCTGGTGAGCTCCTGTCATGCCCTGCTTGGGTATGTTAACACCAAGGAGAACCCAGCCCATGCCCCTAGCCGTTGGGGCAGGCGGGTTCGCGCCAAGTTTAGAAATGCCTAAGAGAGTCTTGGAGGGAGCTACAGCAGCAGAACGTGCACGACAAAGACAAAGACTGGGTTTTCTTCAAGATTTGACAGTTCAACCCGCAACCAAAGCTCGCTACAATCCAGCAGCCGACAAGTTTTTACAATTCCTCAACCTGAACTCACTCCAACTTCCGCGTCAACGTGACCAGCTCAACGGACTGGTGTGTGAATACCTGGAACACCTTTGGTCCTCTGGAGCCGGGAGGGCTCTTGTTAGCGACACAGTCGCAGGCCTTCAGGATGCAGATGCCAAGCTCCGCGGCCACTTGCCGGGTGCATGGCGGTTGTTGAAGACATGGAGCGTCAACGAGATTCCCAATCGCGCTCCACCCCTGCCAGTGCATGTACTGCATGCGCTTGTTGGATGGGCATTCTTCAACCAACACATCACCTTTGGTGTGTTTCTCTTTTGGGGTTCTACTGTATGACAAGCGAAATTTTGGGTTTCAGAAGCCATCAGATTGCTTGTGAAACTTCACATCAGCGAGTGGTTCTCTCGCTGGGCCTTACCAAAGGTGGCGAGCGGCAAGGCGCTGCCGAATCCGTGGTAGTAGGCTATGGCATTGTTGTCTCCTTTCTTAAAAAATGGAAGGCCAAGGCCTCTGCCTCTACTCCGTTTGCTACGTCGCCAGGTAAGTGGCGTAAGCTGTTTTCGGATGGATTGGCTGCGCTCAAACTGGAATCTTTTGGCTTTAGACCCTATTCCCCCCGCAGGGGCGGAGCCGCGTGGTGGTTCAGCAAGCGTCACTCTCTTGAAAAGATCTTGATCCAAGGACCCTGGTCAGCTCCTAAAATTGCTCGCATCTTTTTAACGAGGCTTCAGCTCGCCCCCACCCATCCCTCTCTTAGTTTCAGCAAAAGTCTTCATTCCAAATGCTTGAGCCTCCTGTCGGAAGTACAGGGGGACGTGGAATAGGCAAATCCAAAGCTAAGAAACGACGAAGATGAAGGAAACGTTTCCTCTTGTATAGGTAGATGGTGGGCATGGCCCGTTTACCTATATAAAGAGAAACAAGGATGAACAACAAAAAAAGTACCAGAGGCATGGCTCGGTATCCTTTCATTATTTCAATGTATTTTTCCCGTTTCTCCGTCCCATTTTAAATCACCAGCTGCGGCGTGAAATGACAAGATGCGTGTTGTTCTATATATATATATAAATATGTATATATATTTATTTTTTTTTATATATATATATATATTTTGAAGAACATGGGAAAATCATCAGGTCAAACGTCTTAAAACAACATGATATGTCTTAACATTTGAGTCAATATTCTGAGACCCCATAGAATAAGATCATGTATCCTAGAATTGAAGCGCTTTCAGATGATAGAGTACAGCTTAAAACAAGAGGGCTTTTGCCATGGTAAAATAAGGTATATCTTTGAAGATAAAGTAAGGTGGTAAAGCAACGACACAACACCTTGAAATAAGATGAAAATAAAATGGAATCAGATAGTTCAAGGCAAAATAAGATCTCCTAAGCCAAGATGAGATCTTATCTCAAGATATGCACAAATAAATGTCTCAAGATCAGACGAAAATGAATCTACATTAGAAGCATCTTTTTTGAATGAGGTAAGATAAGACAGACTGTCTTGAGATAAATGAAATAAAGATCAGATAAGATCCAAATAAACGAGAAATCTTTGGAAAGATCGGGACTATACAGATAAGATATCTTTGAATACATATATTCAAAAAGTAAAAAACAGACCTTGAGATAAGTTATTTTCAGGGTACTTCTGTGATCTGAATCTTGGTGCGCCTGGTACACCCCATGGACCAAGGCTTGCACCTGGTGGTCAGCTGGCCATGGGGTCTGCATTTTTTTTTCTGGTCGTTTTTTGCGGATCTTGAGGGTGACGTCAAAAACATTGCATTTCTAAAATCTACACGTCTCACCCCCCATGGGTACCCCTTCTGAAACTTTAACAGTTCTTTCAACTTCGGAGTGCATCATGAAACCTTTTTTGAACACAGCCAAACCCAAGGTCTTAGAAAACATTGTGTTTAAGGACCACAGTCTTGTTTAGTGATGGTTCGTGTAGAACCCATCATGATTTAAAGAACATCTTTACTGGAATTCAACTGTTGCTTTGGCATGATGCATGGCAGGTCAGCAATCTATTGGACGGAGCATTGTTAGGCAAAATTGTTGTTTTAAAGTTTCAGTTCACGACACTGTGATGGGGAGTTCACTTCACTTTTACAATGGGAAAAACGGATGCGTCTCAGCTCTTCCCATCCGAGAACCCGTGCCAGTTGGACTCCCATGGCAATATCCTGGTAGCTGGGAACACCGAAAGCGATGTGGACTCTTACCAAAATGCTGGTAGCTATGACATCTTCATTGTGAAGTTCGACCAGGACCAAAACCTAGTGTGGCAGAAGCTATTTGGAGGGAGCGGTCAGGAAGAAGTATGGGCGATGGAGGCGAAGCTGGCCAAGTTTGGCGTTTTTTGGGGTCCAGGTTCCGAGCCATAGGATATTTAGCCGGAGTGATGTCATGGAAGAGTTTGACAGAGCCAAGCTGACTGAGAAACTAGAAGCGCAGGCAGATTCTGGGGGATATTGCGAATCATTGCAAACATCACGTTCATGACTCATGACCTTCACTTTGTCCATGCTGCCCGGGCAAAAAGCAGCTGGCGCACTCTCCAGGGTGCCTCATGAGCCCAACTGTCCAGTGAGGGTTTCTAACTTGTGCGTGGTGCCATCAGGTGCCATCAGGTACTCATACTCCATTTCTCTTTCCTTCACCTTTTCCCCTTCCTTCCAATTATTGTCCTACAGGATCTATAGGGCTCTGTACTCAAAGTGCCTGAGGAGACTGTCAGGAAGCGGACCTAGATGAGTCAGAGTTGACATCGGAAACGTCAGAATGTAGACATGTTGGAGGAATGGTTTCTAGAACCCAAGTCAGATCATAGTGTATACATGTCTGTGTAGACTACATGGCCCCTCGTCCTGACATTGACATAGACGGGGCGTTCATGCGCCTTCATTGTGCTTTTGGTTCATAGTCTTCACTCGCTCACAGCGTTCATGTTTGTTTTCATTTCACCTCACCTGCACGACACGCAAACGACGCGCGCGAAGCAACACGCAAACAACACGCGCGACCTGTTTAGAAGTTGTTCCCATCCATGATGGTAATGCACGATGCTGTGAAACTATCGTGCCTGCCTCACAAAACCTGCTTTTGTTGAAAGTTTGCCTTTTGCGCCGGCAAGTTTGCAAGTTAGTAATTGGTATGTTTACAACTAAAACCGCACAAGGCGGTGGCGGAAGTTTCCAAGATAGGAGCACTATAGGAGTGTGCAGTTGTGATTGCGACGTTTGATTTCCCGAGGGATCCGAGAACTGAACATCACTTGGGCCTGACTTCCGACCAATGTGAGCATCGATCTGGCCACTTGACTGGCAGCCTATCTGTCTAGCTATCTTTGTATCAGTGGATCAGTTTTCTTTCTGTCTGTCTGACTGTCTATCTATCTATCTATCTGATGATCTATTCGTTTATCTATCTGCCTATGTACTTGTCTTTCTATCTACCTCACTATCTATCTCGTCATCTTTCTGTCTATGTATCTATCTATCTACCTGTCCATCTATCTATTTATGTATCTGCCTATCTATCTATCTGTCTATCTATCTACCGAATTATTTGTCTGATCATCTATGTGTCCATCTGTTTATTTTTCTGTCTTTCTACTTGACTATCTATCTACTTTTCTATCTGACTCTCGTTTCGTCGGCTTATCTATTTATCGATGCATCTATGTCTCTGTCTGTTTATCTAGCCACGAATGGATCTGACTATCTACTTGTCGCTCTATGTGATTGGCGCGCAAGCGTTGTGCACATTTTGGCCGCATAAATCACGAAGAGTGACGCGAAACGCAAGTGTTTTCCTACTTTTGTCTCCTGTGTTCAAAAAGTGTCAAAACGTGCTGTGTTTTGACACATTTGCTTCAAAATGTGCTTCTCGCCCTGGCCGCGTGCACTTTTTCGGACATGCAACTTTCAAAACTTGTTAAAAACCACGAGTTTTTGCGACTTCGGACGTGAGAATGTGCTTCGCGCGCAGGCGGCGTGCCATTTTGACCTGCAAATGTGCTTGGCGCGCAAGCGTTGTGCACATTTTGGCGCTCAGGCGATCTACCCTAGCTGAGTTGTCCATATTGTCGGAAGTTAGACTTCTAAACTTCCTTCGACAAGTTAACAATTGACAAACAGCATGTACAAAACCTGTTTTTGTTGAAAATTTGCCTTTTGCGGCGGCAAGTTTGCAAGTTTCTAAGTGATGTATTTGCAAGTTAGTGATTGGCACAAACTTTGGGATTGATGATCTAAGTTCATGCCTGTGTTCCGGGGACATCATGCCAATATAAAAGCGAACCTGTCTCAGCCCTTGCCCGGTGTCCGTGCGGGCACAACGCCCAACCAAACCAGGTAGATACGGATGATTCTGTTTTCCTCGCTGGCGACACCCAGAGCAGCAGCTTCAACGGCCAATCCATGACTGGGAGCCGTGATGCCTTTGTGATGCGGCTGGACGGTAGTGGCAACCACCTATGGACACTTCTTTGTGGACCAGGCGATAGCGACCTAGCCCTGGGCATGAAGGCAAAGTGGGCAGCATTTTTCTGGTGTGGAGATGCGTTTCGGGCCCATGTTCCGATCAATGTGTATGAGCGGTGCTGAGCTACTATGGACGTTCAAAGAGTTATGGCGGAATTATGGGATTAAACAAGTTGAAATGCTGGGTTCACTCAGCACAGCCCTGGAAGTCATGATGGCAAATCTCTTCCAATGTTCTTGTTGATGATGTTGTTGACATTTCACATAACCGAGCAAAGTAAATGCGACTGATTCAAACGAAAACACTCCCTGTGTGCGAATGTTTGTTTTTCAAAACCCAAACTTCCAAACTGGGTCCACATGATGTCCGTGTTGTCAAAGGCTTTTATCAGCTCAAAGGTGGTTAATCGCCTAATTTGCAGCTTATTCTTTAATGTCAAGATCGGCCTTCAGGTTTTTCGGCACCAGATCAGCCAAAGGAGAATAGTTGAGGGATGTTTCAAAATCAAAAGGTGTGACAATGAGCAAGTGTATTACCTCGAGTGTCCGGAAACATAGTTGATTTGATTTTGCAAAATGATTGATGTTAAGAGAAATCGTTGCCTATTGAAAAATAATCTTGGACTGAATGCCGCACAAAATTGAGCCCGAGAGAACACCATTTCAAGCGATGTTGCATGTTTCTTCTGTAATAAGGTTCTATGACAAGAAATTTCCTTTGCCGCAACAGCTTGTTCTATTTACATTTGCACCTTTAGATGAGCGCCTAGAAAGGAATTGATCCAGTAACCAACACATGTACGTCTAACTGTGTCGTGGGGTCATTCTCACAGCTTGATGATTTTGTCTACATTTTTTTCTATGGGTTTCTAGTTTCTCATTTCGGTTGTATGTTGAAGTTCCAATCCAGACAGAGTACCTGAAGCCGGCCTGGAACTGCTCATGGCAGGCAACAAGCAGGGTACAATGGCCCTAGAGAAGCAATGAATAGTTGTTCCAAAGCAGAGTGTATGTTAGGCTACCGAAGCAGCTCAGGTTAAAATCCATGTGTTTATTTCAAGAGTCAGAAAGGCCCGGCCTTTCCAAAGGCACATCGGGTTTCCACCGCCGAGGGCGGTATCGCTAGCACTTACTTCTGCAAGGTTTCACATTTTTGGGCAGAATTGGGCCACGGAGGCCACACATGAAACATGTCACAATGACGTGCCAGATCCTTTCCTGCAAGCCTGAAGGATCAAAAGAAAGTGGTTGCTTCAAACACGGCCGCTTCTCGTTGAAATGGCCGCTTCCGACGTACCTACAGATGTTGCCCTCAACCTGAGGTGGTAGGTCTTCCGACTGTGCTTCTTCCCCATCAGCAGCTACCCACGTCAAGGCTTCCCACCAACATATACTTTGCCTTTCCCACATTTGGGGCTTCCACCAGCGGACCTGACTTCCACTGATAGGTGGTAGGTCTTGCTTGCGATGTGCACTGTCTCGTCACCTTCGCCTTCTCCTCCATCTCATTGATCGACTGGATCGTCATCTTCCTTATGGTATCCTCCCTGCAACATCGCTGCATTTGTCCTCGTGTTGGATGATGAATGACCAAGTGATCTTCTACCCATTGAAGTGAGCATCCAAGAGATTCGATCAGGGAACCCATCGGTAAGATTGGTTCCACATTGAGATTCTCCGAAATCAAAACCCCCGAGTCGTTCATCTTCATCCTCGTCTTCTTTTCTCCTGCTAGGGTAATCTTTACCTCTGGAAGTTGGCTGCATCTGTCACTGGCTTCTTTCTGACACAGTGAATGTGTGGCACCTGAACCCCAGATCCGCCTGAACACGAGATGACCTCAATACCCTTGGAGCTCCTCAAGCCGTTTTTGAAGACTTCGAATCTCAACATCACCAGTCTCCTCCAATCCTGCGGAGGAACCATTCTTCAACATTCGTCGTGCCTCTTCCAACAGGCTCTTCATGTCTTCACATGGAGCTGTCGCCTTGTCGGACTTGTCATCATCTTCTTCTTCAGTCTTCTTACCTCCTCTTCTCAGCCTCAACCTTGGCAACTTTCTTTGATCCTCCCTGAGAGGTCTGTCCGCCTTCCTTGGTAGGACGTTTTGATCTGAAGTGTTTTGACGATCCACGCTGCAGCATCTCATCACATCATCCTTCTGGTCGTGGCTCCACTTACATCCTCGGCCTCTTCTGCAGCCCTTTTCTGCAAGATAGAGCCTGCACTTTCCTCTTTCCTCAGCCTCCTCAGTCTTTCGTGGTTGACCTGCCGCATGCTCCTCTGCTTCTGCTTTCCTGAAATTCGGGGGCTGCTGCCTGTCCTTCTTCTTCTTCTTCTTCTTCTTCTTCTTCTTTGCATAGGAAAGCTGATCAATTTCGGCTCGCATGCACTCTGCCAGTTGATCCACGGACGATTGGCTTGGGATGGAATCCACAAGTAGGTTGGTCCTTGTCACATTCACATTGAACTGAAGACTCGGGTGGTTGGCCAGGATCTTGCCCACGATCTTGTCCAAGCCTCATAGTCGCACCATGAGTCCGGGAGCGCCACGTTGATGTCGAATACTCTCCTCTTCCATCTGATCCACTTTCGCGAACCTGTGATCGCCTCGGCAACCGACATCGATTCAGGAGGGCTTTCCAACGTTGACAAACTGCACCCTGCTTGTGTGCTCTGTCAAGTCGTCTCAGTTGCTCTTAACTGACACTATATCTTGTGTGCTCTGAATTGATCATCAGTCGTGTCGATATCCCCAACATGCTGAGGCTCCTCGACGCCACCATGTCTTCCTTCTGGGATTCCAGGATGGCTTGCAACAGCAAGTGGCTTGCCTTTTTCTCCAACTTATCCCACTTCTTCAACTGCAGTCCTTGCGGAAGATGAACATCATGCTTTACTCGGTCCAACGGGGTCAACTTCTGGTGGACTTGATACCAATCCCTCGCAGCCTCCACCATCCAGGCCCACCAATCTCATGATGAACTTATCAGCTTTCGACCCAGTCTCTCTCCTGAGTCCATCCGAGCTTGTCATCTTCGATGGAGTGTCTGGCCGTTTGGGCTGACAACCAAACAGGTACGGTAGGCAGCTGGACCGGGTTCACTTCTTTTCTCTACCTCTTTGGTTGATCTTGAGCTCTCAAAAAGTTGACGTCATGGAATGTGCTCTCACAAGGACAACATTTGGCACTTTCTTAGAGAGAGCTTCTACATGAATGGGTGTTGCCAGGGAACATCCGGCGCAACAACTCTATCCTCCAGAAACAGTGTCCAGATGAACTATCATGGATCCCACCAGCACTGCTCACATTTCTAGCGAAAAACTCGTTTGAGTCTCAGAAACTATGGTGCTGCCATCAGAGGCTGTACAACATGAGGCTGTCAACGCAAGTTTGCTTTTTTCTCTTCTGTATAAGAATTCATATTTTACTTCGATTGAGGTGCGCGGGCCGATGTATGGTAGCATGGATGTGGGTGCGGACTGAATGAACACAGGATGGCCAGCGGGGCACGGAGCGAATGGACGTAGTGTGGACAGGAGCGCGGACAGAATGAAGATAGCTGCACTAAAGATTGAAATTCTGTTGGCAACTAGTTGAGGCTTCGCAGACTGGGTGCGAGCCGAACGGACCTAGTATGCACGGGGGCTGGTCGCAAATAAAGGTAGCAGTAGGAAGTGCTGATGTACTCAGGTTGATATTTTTTTGACGTGGTAAGGATGAATGTGATTTGTCAAGGTTTGGCCATTTATTTTTGCCGTCCTTTGATCTTTGCACGGCGTCTCAAATGCCACACTGCAAGGGAACGGATTGGATTGTTTGAGGTGCAAATAAGTTTGAATAAGTATTTTCATGTATTTTCCTGCTGCGTGGAGCGGTTGTCGAGCCCAGCGTGCTCTGATCTTGGGCTGATACCGTGGGTTAAGATCACACTTGGCCCATTTTCGGCCAGTAAAGTCTTGCAGTATCAAATTATTGGAGGGCTCACTGAGGCGAGCAGAGACATGAGCAAAATTCTTTGGCAGTCATTCAAATCAGGTCTCTCCCTGAACCATTGCATGACGCGTGGGCAGACTTGCCCTCAAAGAGTGAGACCTATATAACTTCATCTGCAACCCGTCTCCCCCAGCTCCATTATTAAGCCCTTAGCTTCACGCTTGAAGCAAAATTCAGCACCTTACTCACCATGACCCAGTGCAAGGTGGTGGGAGAAGACGTCTATATCACTGGCTACACAAGTAGTGACTGGGGTGGGCCCAGTGCCGGGGGTGCCGACATCATCGTCATGAAGCTGGACAGAGCGGGCGGTCAGCAGTGGATCCAGCAGCTGGGCGGGCCATCAGATGACATTGCCTTTGGCATCGAGGTGAAGTGGGTGGCCTTGGGACTCATGTTTTTTTTTTTCCGAAAAATGTTGTTTCACATGTTTTTGCCTTTTACATCAAGCGGGAAGGGTGTGCAAAAGGGCTGCGGAAGAAACGTGCAATTTGTGACATGGATTAAACATGGGTCAAAGAGTAGGTGTATGCATATACTATTGTTTGTTTGTTTGTTTGTTTGTTTGTTTTTTGTTTGCTTGCTTGCTTGCTTGCCTGCCTGCCTGCCTGCCAACATCCGCGAAAGGTGCGCGAAAGGCGCGTGAACGATGAGTGGCCTCCCAGCTAGAAGACGTGTCCAAACACCAAGAGAAGTTTCGACGCCTCATGTCCAAACACCTTCCATTCAAAACAAACACCTTCGCAAACTATGCGTCAGCATGGCCAGTCCATACTGACGAATTCACCACACGAATTTGTACATCTACCATCTGTTGGTTTCTGGTGTTGGTATTGGTTTATGGTTGGGAAAGATCAGCGTAAGTGCTGCAGAAGAGGAGTAGCCTTTGGGAACAACTTATTAGGACAACCACCATGCGGTGCTCAAATATGTTTGGGGATTCCAAGAATTGTTAGCAGGACCATGAATCTAATTCTTATTGTTTCCTGCCTTTCCCTTGGCTTGTTTTTGTTTCTCGACTAAGAAAGAACCTAGTGTGATGAACTCAGGATACACTTGGCCTTGAGATCAGGTCACGCATCCCCACAAGACTTGTTTGTCAGTCCACAATCTTGAAGGTTCCCGCAATTTGTTGCGTTGAAACAAGTGCGAAGACCGGATTGATGGTATCGACATCAAAGCATCCGGCTTTCCCGTTCTTAGTCGTTTTCCTTGCTGGCAAACATCTAAATCTCTTCGTCCCTTTGGTCCTTGTACAATGCAAGGCCAGGCATGTGGTGTGTTTGCTTCAACATGTTGGCGCTGTGTTGGCAGCTGTTGCCAGTGACAGCGACGTGGCCTGCGGAGCCGTGAGTTGGAGATGCCTGAGAAAGTGATGACGTGCGCAAAACGAGCCATATTGAAATTGAACATCTTTGAACAGGACCGTGAAAACGGTGTGGCAAGAATTTGATTGGATGCCTTTTAGTAAGTCTACCGTCTCGTAGTTTCTTGGCTTCGTGAGGTCGTCTAGCATAGGCTGTTAAGAGATTAACAAGCGAAGAAGCCAAACAATTGAGAAACACGAGTCCCAAGAACAAATGAAGGGCTATGTAACGCAAAATCTACTCAAAAGGAAGGCTAATTACCAAGAAGAGACAATCTAAGAAGTCAAGAAAAGTGGCAGTCCATCATAAAGCCGTGCACCTTTGAAACTGAGAAATGTTCTTGCAAAAGCCGCGTTCGCAGCTAAAGTTTGGTCAAGCTTTGCATGTTTCTTTCATTTTCAAGGCTCCCGACGTGGGCTCGACTCTCCCAGGTGCTTGTGCTTATAGTTTCCAAGCCCCAGCAGCGTGTCG
The DNA here is from genome assembly GCA_009767595.1 of Symbiodinium kawagutii. Classification (NCBI taxonomy): domain Eukaryota; class Dinophyceae; order Suessiales; family Symbiodiniaceae; genus Symbiodinium; species Symbiodinium kawagutii. The sequence goes on along the minus strand of VSDK01029640.1, from coordinate 666,312 downwards.
CCACTAAACTTTCACAGTCTATTAACAGGGCGCAATTCAGTCGGTGCCCACTCCGCAAACTCTCACAGTTATTAAGAGAGGGGGACGCCCTGCGCCCGCGGCATTTCCAATAGAAACACTGATTTTTTGAGAGGTACAAAGGTGCAGTCCTATGAATGTGATATGTTGATATATGTAGTAAATGCTTAATGTCAATATTCATGTATGCATATGTATATGTGAGGCTTTGTAGTGGATCTGGTTAAATAAGTCTGCTAGTTTTTTTTTGCATGCCTTGTTCAATAGGCCATAATGTCATTAGATGGACACCTAATCAAATAGGCTATACAGGCATTAAACAAGCCCTAATCAAATAGGCGATACAATCATCAAATAGGCCCTAATCAAATAGGCGATAGCTAAGTAGGTCATCCTGATGTATGCCTGAATTCAAGAGGCCGTAGTTAACAGGCTACAATTGAGTTTGACGGCGCAATACTAAAAACACCAAATAATTTGGACAAATGCTGGTATCTGGGAATTTCGCTGCGAGTTTTAGTGTTTCTGGCGTTTTTGTTGGTGAATAAATATTACTATACTATGATATGTTCTAATCAAATAGACCCTAATTGGAGTACCCCCACTTTGAGACGATCTAATTAAATAGATTCTACTGAAATAGGCTATACCACGGTTAAATATTCCCTAATGAAATAGGCCATAGTTAAAAATGTAATGTTTAATTGTGCCTTAATTCAAGAAGCTGTAGTTGAACAGGCAATAATTAAGTCTGAGAGCACGACACCAAAAACTCCAAAAGCACAAATTTGAATTTGGGGTTTTCTCCAGCTTGTCCTGAAATCTTTTGCGCTTTCAATTTTCTTAGTATCAATTAGGGCCTATTTATTGAGATCGAGTCTTTAATTGATTATTTGGCACCCAGACCACCGAAAGCATGGTGTCAATTGTAGTCGTTTAATGGGAGGGCCTCGCTAGGACCCTATTTAATTAACACCAAAAACACCAAATAATTTAGGCAAATATGACTACCTGAGGAATTCTCCTGAAATCCTTGGTGTTTTTCGTGTTTTTGGTGGTTTTGATATTTCTAGTGTTTTTGGTGTCAATTATGTATTATATGATGGTAAGCACTGAAAACACCAAAAACGCTAAAAACACCAAAGAATTCAGACAAACATGACTAGTTGAGGAATTCTCCTGAAATCTTTGGGGTTTTTGATGTTTTTGGTGTTTTTGGTGTCAATTGTTCCTTATTTAATGGGAGGGACCTCAAAAACCCCACACCAAAAACACCAAAAACATCAAAGAATTCAGACAAATATGACTAGTTAGTTGAGGAATTCTACTAAAATATTTGGTGTTTTTGGTGTTTTTGGTGTCAATTATGCCTTATTTAATAGGAGGGACCCCAAAACCATGAAAAACACACGGGCGCACAGCGTCCCTTTCTGGAGTCCGTTTATTAACTGTCTATTAACAGTCTTTTCTTCCCTTTTTGCTTTGAATTCGTTTGGCTGCAGTTCCTTTTCCGCTTCTTTGTTGTCCGGATTCTCCTCAGAGGAATTCATTCGCCATTTTTCCCACACAAATGCTTTGCTCCTGGCAGCTTTTGTCATAACCATTTTTGATTTTCAGATTGGTGGGCCACCATCGGCAGGCTCCCGTCTCCATCATTAAATTTGGTAATGCCATATGTGGCCCAGGTCCACTGCGGAGTTCGATGCAATTCAATTTGTTGTTTCCCCTTGCAACATGGTTTCCCAGCTGCAGTGTTGCCACTTGGTTGCGCGGATTGCATGCACAGTTTCAACAGCATGGCCAGCTCGCCTAAACAAAACAATCCAGCCAGGTGGACTCAGCAGGCCACGTCATTTTGGCCGGCGAGACCTGGGGTGACCTTGATGAGAGCCACACCAACCCTGATGGCCTCGCGGACGTTTTCATCATGCACCAGGCAGCTTCCATTGTTCATGCGTTTCATGCGCCGCCAGTTGCCTGGCAGCCAGGCCGTGACGACAACAAGCACATCAAGCACGTCCACTGCGTCGACAAGGACATCGCGTGACAGCTTTGACAAGCAGAGCCGCATAGCCGTTGAGGTCAATATTGTACTTGTAGCGTAATGTCAAGTTGCAACCGGTACACATGCTGGAAAGATTAGGAAATGCAGGAAATGTATTGGGAATGTTGAGCACGCCAATTTTTTGAATTCAGATAAGTGCCCGGGTTCAGCCAACCTGAATATTCCGTAAAATCGAAAGGGGACTTCTGTTGAAGCAGAGATTTTGATTGGAGTTGGTCAGAAACCAATTTGCTGTTTCGTATGAAGTGTGGCATTGGTTTAGGTACTCTTCTAAAATGACAAGCATCGGAACACTTACATTGACAGCGCCGATGTTGAGCTAGGGCAAATTTCATTATTTTCGGAGACTTACGACGCTGCCCTTCGCAGCTTTGTGATTGCTTGCCAGTAGTGCGACTACAACGTCCAGGACCCACAGCACGTCCTCCACGTGGACAAGGACTTGGCGACAGCTTTGACAAGCAAAGCCGTTGATCACGGAAGCTTGCGTCAGCTAGGTGAGTCCCTCCTGCTTTAGCAAGCTATTGGAGGGGGAGAAAACATAGATTCAATTGAAGTTTCATGGCGAAGCCCCCCCCAGGCTCGCCCAGTAGTGTGTGCTAATCAATTTGCATATCCATCTCTGTCCTCCCTACAGCCTCTCTCTTCCCTACAGCCTCTCTCTTCTACTCTTTCATCCTATGGGTTTCACTGTTGATGTCTTTCTTTTTAAGTGCATTCATCAAGCGGCTCAGCTCTTCTACATCTTTTCACATCGTTTTACCGCGGGCGCCATAGCAACTTGTTTCTGTTTATCCACAGGTGCCTGTAATTTTCATTCCTTGCATGGTACGTGTCTGGACATCCCCTGCATATTTTACCGCTTGCCTTCTACGCGCCATTGTGCACACCTCCAACATCACTCGTTCATACCCTCTTCTTTTTTGGTTTCCCCTTCTTCACAAAGTGCCCCAACTGAATCCTTTTCGATTGGGGTACTTTTTCATCCTTTGTTTTCTACTTACATTAAAGCTCTCCGCTACTTACCAAACACAGCTCGTGCGCAAACCGCAACCTAAAGCCTACAAGCCACTCTTACTGCGCTCTGCTGCTTGCCATTGGGCATATGGAGGCTTGGCCTACTATCCTGTTGTTATTCACAGCATCTCTGTCTGTGCTTTCGCTTGCATGCACACACTCATACCCCCTTACCAGAACGCACAAATTCGCGTGAGACTTTCTCTACTTCTCGCCGTTCCACTTTTTGCCTCCTAGCTTTTGTTCCCCTCCCCCTGGGCCTCAAGCGTCCATATGGTAGGGTCATCATCAAATATTGTCAAGTTGCAGCTAGTAGACATGCTTGAAACATGAGGAATTGTATTGAGAATGTTGACCGCATCCATTTCTTAAATACGAGCCGCCGTCCAGCCAAGCTTTGAATCAGGGTTTTCTAGTGGAGCAGCGAGTTTGATTGAAGTTGTTTTACCAGTTTGGTCACAAGCAAGTTTCTATTTTTTGCATGTGTTGCGGGATTGATTCTTGTGATTACTCTCCTTGAATATCCTTCAAGGACTGACAAGCGTCAGAACACTTACATTGATGGTGCACATGTTGAGTTTGCGCAAGCTTCATTGTTTTCCGAGATTTATTTGTAGCGTTCCAAGAGCAGTGCTTGCTTGCCAGGAGTGCAACTTCAACCAACACCTACAGCACGTCCACTACGTTGACGTCCACTACGTTGACAAGGACTTTCTTTGCCGTTGACGTCCCTGTATGGTCAAAGGAAGTCTAAGTACGCAGTGCGGAACTTTCGTGTTCGGGAGGTTTGAAATCAATTGCGTTTCCAATCAATTCCATGTCTCCCAACACCACTTCTCACAATTCCACATCTCAACATCACTTCTCACAATTCCACAACTCGCAACATTACTTCTCTCACAACAACACTTCTCACAATTCCACATCTCAGAACACCACATCTCGCAACGCCGCAGTTCACAATTTTCACATCTCCCAACACCATTTCTCACATTTCCACATCTCACAACACTATATCTATCTCACATTTCCACATCTCGCAACACTACATCTTGTGTGGCAGGCGTGGCATTTGGTGCATCTGGAGGTGTTCTGGAATTGTTTTCCGCTACGGCAGGGCGGTGACAGGTGATGTTGGAGAAGTGTTCGATGTTGGTTTTGTGCGACAGGCGTGGCCTTTGGGCATGTCGATGTTCTTGGGAAGTTGCAAAAATAGAGGAAGTCGCGCGCGCAACACGTTTTTGTGCATTGGACTGATCACGAAACCGTGTGTTTTCTCCTGGAAAATGCGTCTCAAGATGTCAAAAAGTTAGGTTCCGAATCGGACGGGCTCGAGAGGTGGTCACTTTGCTTCCGGCTTTCCCAAGATTGGATCGGGCTTGTCTCATGAAACTGTCGACGCAAGATTGGCATACCAAAGTTGGCGTGTTGACTTTGTGTGGCAGGCATGGTATTTTGTGCGTCTGAACTTGCTCTCGGATCGCTTTCCGCAACGGCAGGGCTGTGACAGGTGATGTTGGGGAAGTATTTGATGTTGGTTTTGTGCAACAGGCATGGTCGGGCATGGTATTTCATTCATGTGGAGTTGTTCTGGAATTGCTTTTGGCCATGGCAGGGCTGCAGCCAGTGATGGTGGAGAGGTGTTGGATCTTCGTTTTTGTGTAACAAGCGTGGTCTTTTGCGCGTCTCCTGTTGTTACAGATTGCTTCTCGCAAGTGATGTTGGAGAAGCGTGGGAGTTGCGTTTTGCGTGGCTGGCTCGGCATTGGGGGCATGTTGATGTTCTTGACAGATTTTTTGTTGCTGTGTCGGTTGCACGGCTCTGTTTTGCGACTTGATCTTCTGCAACACCATTTACTGGCGGTTGCTACGGCGATTGTGCTTTTTGCAGCTGTGTTGGCGACCGTGTCTTGACAAGTTGAAAAGCCCATGGTTCCTTGTCTCTTCACTTGTGATTTACTTGGCCAGGTCATTTTTTCACATGTACCTCCGGGATGCTTGCGTGTGTTTTTCTAGGCAACTCGATTCTTACACATGTGTCTTGGTAAGTTGATCGACGCCATCATCATTACCATGATCGTGATCATCATCATCATCATCATCATCATCATCATCATCATCATCATCATCAGCGTTTTGCAGTCATTTTCTTTCATGCTTGCCAGTTTTGTTGCGAGTTTTCACTTTGTGACCCGTGGTTTCTTGTTGGTGTTTGTGTTTCATGCCTTTGCTGACAATGGGAGGAACACACCCTATAGGCACAAATGCATGCCCTGTAGCTCTATAGGCTTCTCTAGGCTGCGAAACTTCCGCCCCCGGCTCGTGCGGGGTACTACTTGTAAAGTTACATCAAGTTGCAGCGAGTAGAAGTGCTGGAAAAATGAGGACCTGTATTGAGTGTTGACCACATTCATTTCTTGAATTTAGATACTTGCCACAGCCCAGCCAAGCTTTGAATCAGGGTTTTCTAGTGGGGCAGCTTTTTTGATTGAAGTTGGGTTACCAATTTGGTCACAAGCCAGTTTGAATTTTTGGAATGTGGTACTGGATTGATTCTTGTAATTACTTTCCTTGAATGTTCTTGAATGACAAGCATGGGAACACTTACATGGAGAGCGCACATGTTGAGTTTGGGTGAACTTCAATGTTTTCAGACATTAATTTGTACTGTGCCAAGTGCAGTGCTTGGTTGCCAGGAGTACAACTACAACTACAACCTGCACCTACAACACGTCCACTACGTTGACAAGGACTTCTTTGCCGGTGATGTCCACATATGGTAGGGTTACTAACAAGTAACATCAAGTTGCAGCGAGTAGACGTGCTGGAAAACTGAGGACTTGTATTGAGTGTTGACCACATTCATTTCTTGAATTTAGATACGTGCCACAGCCCAGCCAAGCTTGGAATGAGGGTTTTCTAGTGGGGCAGCGATTTTGATTGAAGTTGGGTTACCAGTTTGGTCACAAGCCATTTTCGTTTTTTGGATGCGGATTGATTCTTGTAGTGACTTTCCTAAGATATCCTTCTATGACTGACAAGCATCAGAACAATTACATTGACATCATTTCCGGTATTTGCTACAACGATTCCCGCTGTGGACCTGCCACTTGCTACTACTGACTTCCTACTGCTACTGCTTCCCCAAACCCTGGTCACACAAATGCAACATGACTTGAAGTGGAACCAAAATGATTTTCGATCAGGAATGCTCAGGTACACCTACTGCTGAAACTGTTCTTTTTGATATGCCGTCTCAATGAACTTAAGGCAAAATGCACTGCAGCTGTTGTTGAGGCATTACGCTTATCATCCTACAACAGAGCACGACTGTGTTTCGTCCGAAACCGGCTTGCTTTCAAATGAACTTGCGCGCAAGTGGTGCGATGGAGTTGGATTGGCCTAATGTCCGCCCAGGAACAATCGAAGTCCCTACTTTGCGGTTGTGATGTTGAGGTCCTTTGTGACTGCGGTCCATAGTCAAGTTTGTTTTTCCCATAAGTCAATCTGCTATCCAACTTCACAATTCATGCAGATTGCCACGAATTTTTGACAGAACTCATGTCTCCAGTTCGGTTCTTCCAAAATCTGTCATCCTCCGGGACAACGAAATGGAACAAGGAACAAAGGCGCGTTTGGAAAATCCTCCGATTACCTCGGAAAAAAAGAGCAATCATGGAGAATAAATGTGCCATGTTTTGTGGAATCACTGAGTCGTGAGATCCTTGATGTGTTTGGGTGCTCTTGGTAGCCTCTACGTTGTACGCTGTTGGTTGTGCCTGCACTGATACTTGAGACTGGTTTCAATCCGTCATTTCATTCATTGCAGACATGTGCACGACTTCTACGCACAGCTTGATGACATTCAATTTGCCCTTGATCTGTCGTTACAAGGGCCCAGCCTCTGGAATTGAACGCTTGCGGGTTTTTCTTCGATTGTAACATGCAGCACATCCAATCTCGCTGTGGGCTACTTTGCAAGTCAAGTTCTTTCCATCATTGAGACTCGCGCTCACCCACTGCCTACACCAGGACTGTCAGCACGACGAAGGCCAACTTTTGGTTGTGGACATGCTGGATATGATGAAAATTGAGCCAATTGATCTTGGTACCTGTTCAGAGTCTAATTTGAAGATTGGGCAAGCTTAATTGAGCCATTGTTTTTTCCTGATTAAGCCTTGTCCAGACAAGCACCGTGGTCACTATGGCCGTGACTCCGACCACGAAGTCATCCAGGACACCGGCCGCTCAGTATCAATGGACACGTGCAACTGCTGCTTCTGAGTTGCCGTGCATTGGAGTGACAAGTTTAATCAGATTTGAAAAAGTTACAGATCTAGTTCCAGAGCGTTTTCAAGGCACACTCCTGCACTCACACAATGTTGACTTGGAGAAATTGTCTCTATTTTCAGGATAGTTCGGATTTCCTTTTTACAAGGGCGCAACAATAGCCATTTGGGCACCGCCTCCTGGCCCCTGGAAGAACTTGAGTGTGTTTCTTCTTCACAAGAGCTGGGGTTTTCAGATGAGTCTGGGGCTTTGGGTTATTATGCAAACTTGTTGTTGCAAGCGGTAGGACAGGCCTATTGAAGAAGACATGGGCGGAAGATTCCAGGTCTTTTCGTGGTTCCTGAGTATGTTTTTCCCCTCTTGACATGTGAGAGGTGATCATATCTTGAAAACAGGCAGGCCCACAGCGTGACAGCTACTTGTCGACCACCTTGCGACCTTGTCCACTTTACCGAGAGCCAGCCAAAATCTACCTACCACCATGTACTTGCTACACGCATTACATAATTCCCTGCAACGGTTCATACAGTGGACTTCCCACTTGATCTACTGACTTGCTACTGCTAGTCTTCCACAAACCCTGCTCCCACAAATCCAAAATAATTTGAAGTCCCAACAATCAAACTGGTTTTTGAGTAGGAACGCTCAGGAACACGAACACCAACTAAAGTTGTCTGCAACAACTGTTGAGGGATCACGCCAATCATCCTCCAACAAGAGATGATTTCTTTCCTCATTTGTTTTGCCCTGTGCTCCCGCTTGATTTCAAAATATTTCAAAGGAACTTGCGAGCAAGTGGCGCCATAGAGTTGAATTGTCCTGAGTTTAGGAATCGTCACCGTTGGCATATACACCAGTTACCCAGCAGGTTTCATGTTGAGGTCCTTTGTGCATGTGATCTAATATCTTCATCAAACAAATGTACCCCATGGTGTCAACATGCTTTTGAACATCACAGCTCAGGTGGACTTATAGATTGTCCGGCTGACGCCCGAGCAGCCGGCCAGGGGTCCCCACTCGTAGGGAGAGAAAACTGTTAGCTGCTAGGATGTAGGTTGGTGGGGGCATGCTGGAGGTCACGTGCTACGCAAGCACTTTCAGCACGGGGAAGTCGGGTAAGGGGCAAGATGGACACAGAGGAAGACACCTTGCTGAGCTGGAGATGGCAAAGATGATGTCGATAGGTCTGTTTGTCGTTGGGTCTCTTTGTTTGTCTGTCTGTCTCTGTTTGTCTGCGTGGCCTCTGTGTGTATGTGTTGTTCCGCATGACACGTGTTTACAATGAATTCACTAATCCATTGTTTACTTCTGTGTTAAACGCAAGTAATTTGTAAACACATGTCATGCAGGTGCCGACGCGTGCGGGCGCACATGCATACTACTTAGTAAACACGTGCTACTTAGTAAACACATGTTATCAGGCGCCATGCGGAGTGCATACCAAGGTCTTCTCCTCCCTTTCTCAGATGCCAGCAAACAGTTTGCATTCGCCTGCAAACATGCACAAATTCAGCTGTAAGTTCGTAAGTTCAATGGTGGCCGTGCCTTTCGTGAATGTCATGTATATATATGGACATACTACTGATACAGTACATGACATGACACGTCATGACACGACATGACACGACATGACCCGTCATGACACGACATGACACGACATGACCCGACATGACACGACATGAGACGATATGACATGACATCAAGACATGACAGTACATTACTGACATGACACTGTGCCACATCACATTGCATGACATGACCTGACATTATGACATGACATTACAGCAAATTGTGTTACATTATCATCACACTAAGTTTGCATGACACGACATTTCATAATTGACAAAAGATAAACTTCTAAAATTTTCAAAGCAAACACCCCAGTTGCAACACACTGAAAGTGGCAGGCAATCCCGTGAACTATGGTCAAAACTTGCAAAATAGATATTGATTTCCAAAATGTAAAAGCTCAAGTTAACTCAACATCATCAAGATTTAATGTATCCATTCACATATGGACATCCATTTCACTTGACAGTTGCTTGCCAAACAAACATCTATGACTCTCACCTCGACATCCCCAAAGTCTACGATTGAGTCGATTTGAGTGGATTGAGCCTAATGTCGCATGAATCTAGGACTACTACACCCCAAGATACCCCAAGATACCCCAAGGACACGTGAACATGACGCCTTAAAATCCATGACCCTTGCACCCAAAATGTATGATCTTTAGGCCAACACCTCATGTGGTTGCTTTAGGTGCGGCAGGCAAGTGAAGGTGGGCTTAGGTCAACACACATGAGGTCATGAGGAGAGCAAGGGCAGGGTCAAGACTTTGGGTACCATGAGCAGCGGATCCATATATAGGGAACTTCATCGGCTATGATTGAGGTCCACCATGTTTTGTCTTGGGAAAAGCCGGAGTATGCAACGGCTTGTATCAGGACTCTACCTCCTGCCGAGGCGGACCTTCAGGTGTGTCGCTGTGGACGAAAAGTGTATTTTGGCAACTGACCAGCCGATTCTGTGATTGTGAAACTTTTGGGAGGTAGTGCCGGACTCGCCGGACGAATCACCAGTGGTGGGGATCATCATTGCGATTTCGTCTTTGGCTCAGTGCCGTTTTGCAATGTTTGATTCTGAAGGTCTTCATGTAATTCTCTTAAGAACAAACATCAGTGGTTGTTCGATATTCCAGCATGGATCCGTGCATTTTGGATTTCTTTCCTCCTGCAGTGGTTGTTCGCGAAAAATTGCTTCATGTATTCGCCTGCGCCCATGGCCAGACAGCCAGGGTAGCCCTTTGCTTGGCTCTTTGTGCCTGGGCTGCCTGGGCCTACTACACTGGTCGATGTGGCGTTGGTCACAGTCCAAGCCTAGATCCCGAGGCTGGTGCAAAGTTTCATGTGGGAGACCTGTTTGCAAACATGGACCTCCACCACAGCCCGTTGTGTCAGGCTCACGATCCCCGTCCAGCAGATATGCCCGGCCCTTGTGCATCACAGGCCAGCCTAGAGGCAGGATGCAGCTGACCCTGGTCGGTCAGAATTCTGTGTGCAGAAGTAGCCGTGCGGTTGCGCCGTTCTTGGCTACGTCAGGTGCTGGAGGAGAGAAATATCAAGCTTGAGGTCAGCGCTGAGAAGAACATTTTTGAGAAGCACATTATGCTTTCCGGCCGATTTAATGCGGACTGGAAACTCGAGTACATACGCAAAGTCCACGATCTTCTGGGTGCCAAAGGCGCGCCTGTATTTATGGTCCAAGCGGAGGCTGGAGAAGGATTTGGGCCCATGACTATACAAGGTCTCACCCGCGCATGTGTGATGGTCGCCTTTTGTACTGATGATTACGGCGCCAAGACAGGGGCAGGGTTTGAGACCTTTGAAGAGTTGAGGTTCGCTCATGCGAACAAGCTGCCCATTCTTCCAGTCCAAATGTGCAAAGACTATCCGCCTCGACCTCCAGATGAGGATGGATGCGGTCAGAATCTGTATATTCTGAGGACTGATTTGATACGGATTGTGGACAAGGATGCCAGTGACCCGGAAAGGGTGGCCAACCAAATCTTTCAAGCATGGTCCACACGTTACTCCAGCAGCAGGATCCCCCGTGATACCGAGTGATTTTTTCATTTTATTGGTCCAGTCCGGTGTTTAACAATTCAACTAATTGTTTGAAAAGGTTGTGGTCCGATCCTTTTAACCAATTTTCCTTGGCACGACTTTTTTGTAGCGGTAGGACGGGGGATCAGCAGGATCGATCCAGCTGTGAGTTACTGGGTTCCGGCTGTCAACACAAGATTTGTTTCTAGACCCTAGACACAATCTGGCAGAGCTGTTGATGGTGTGCACATTGAAATTTGGTAGTGAAACACCACCTTATTATGCGTGCAGTGTGGTGTACGGTCAATGTTCTTGTTGTTAGCAATCAACTTTGTTCCGGTTGTGTGCCAATAGGATTTAAAGTGGGTTGGGGTTACTTTAGGCGGTTGACAAAATGCACGCAGTACCATGCAGTTAGAGTGACTTGACGCGCCGTGGCGTGACTTACAGCGCCTACTCGTGAGGCTTCCAGCAGCATCTGGTCTTTGCAATAGCTGCTATGGAAATCTGAAAAGTGCACCAGTGCACCATGATTTTCATGGTAATTGTGTTTTTTAAACATTTTGATCACATAGGGAAATTTAGGAAGTTCGCATCATGAGGCATGATCAGCACGCCACATCATGTCAAGTGTTTGGCTTTATTGCTGGGTCCCAAATGACAAAGTTCTTGCAGAAACCCCTAAGCGAACCCGTGCAAATCTATACACGCCAAATCTGGCAAGCCAGGTAGTTGGGGAAAGTTATGTACCTGAAGCAAGACTCCGTCGAGCAAACAGATGTAACCAGACGGGGTGGCGGGTCTGGTTGCTGATGGCCTTCAGGACTAAAAAGAAAACATATATCTCAAGAATGTCCGGGTGCAAAGTGAAATTTCCAGTCATTGCACATCGTAGTGTGGTTTTCGCTCTGGACGCACCACCAGTAACATCGAGGGAAAGGGCATTTTTCCAGAGAACTTGACTTCCCAAAGTCTGAGAAACAATTTGAGTTGAAAGATTCAGATTTCCATTGAGCGGTCTCGAATCACATTGCCTGGCTTCAACGAGCCTGTAGATTGCGGAGATCCCAAGCCCCGGTCAATGACCCACCAAGCCGAACTCAGAAAAGGTCTCCCTCAGAGATGTGGAGCCTTTGGCTGCTCTAAATTCAAGAGCTTAAGTAGGATGGACATCGAAGAAGTTTCACCGATTTTCTTGTTCAATTTCGAAGCACCACCTCCTAGTTCAAGACAAGAGCATGTGCGGCAAATATTGGATGCGACCAAAACTTAGGGACTGATCATTCACTATAGCAACAAGGGGAAAGCAATCTCAGATGTTTGGCCAATGGAAAAGCAGCTCTGTTTTTGTTACACAAAGTGTTATGATAGCCATGCAACCAGTCATGGTCATGCCCTGACGTGTAAAGTTCTGGCACACCCCCAAAAGCGAACCTGTGCAAAACAGTGCTGGTACGCTGAGCGTAGGATAGTGATGCGTTTGAGGAGGACTGGGGGCAGCACCACAGACGTGAAAAAGCCAGGCAACAAGAAGTGCGTTATCACTGACTGCACTCGAGATTCAGGACACTTGCAATAGCTGCTATGGAAATCTGAAAAGTGCACCAGTGCACCATGATTTTCATGGTAATTGTGTTTTTTAAACATTTTGATCACATAGGGAAATTTAGGAAGTTCGCATCATGAGGCATGATCAGCACGCCACATCATGTCAAGTGTTTGGCTTTATTGCTGGGTCCCAAATGACAAAGTTCTTGCAGAAACCCCTAAGCGAACCCGTGCAAATCTATACACGCCAAATCTGGCAAGCCAGGTAGTTGGGGAAAGTTATGTACCTGAAGCAAGACTGGGTCGAGCAACCAGATGTATCCAGACGGGGTGGCGGGTTCTGGTTGCTGATGGCTTTCAGGACTAAAAAAGAAAACATATATCTCAAGAATGTCCAGGTGCAAAGTGAAATTTCCAGTCATTGCACATCGTAGTGTGGTTTTCGCTCTGGACGCATCACCAGTAATATCGAGGAAAAACACATTTTTCCAGAGAACTTGACTTCCGAAAGTCTGAGAAATCATTTGAGTTGAAAGATTCAGATTTCCATTGAGCGGTCTCGAATCACATTGCCTGGCTTCAACGAGCCTGTAGATTGCGGAGATCCCAAGCCCCGGTCAATGACCCACCAAGCCGAACTCAGAAAAGGTCTCCCTCAGAGATGTGGAGCCTTTGGCTGCTCTAAATTCAAGAGCTTAAGTAGGATGGACATCGAAGAAGTTTCACCGATTTTCTTGTTCAATTTCGAAGCACCACCTCCTAGTTCAAGACAAGAGCATGTGCGGCAAATATTGGATGCGACCAAAACTTAGGGACTGATCATTCACTATAGCAACAAGGGGAAAGCAATCTCAGATGTTTGGCCAATGGAAAAGCAGCTCTGTTTTTGTTACACAAAGTGTTATGATAGCCATGCAACCAGTCATGGTCATGCCCTGACGTGTAAAGTTCTGGCACACCCCCAAAAGCGAACCTGTGCAAAACAGTGCTGGTACGCTGAGCGTAGGATAGTGATGCGTTTGAGGAGGACTGGGGGCAGCACCACAGACGTGAAAAAGCCAGGCAACAAGAAGTGCGTTATCACTGACTGCACTCGAGATTCAGGACACATAGTGTACTTCAACGAATGATTTGACAACCATTACCTATTCACATTGTAGTTTCTGATCAGGGCATCACAAGCAACATCGAGTCAACGAAGGCTTCCCGGAAAAATGCTTGACTTTTGGAAACTCTGAAAAATGATTCTGGAAGAATCAGAGGCCCTCGGAACGCTTGGCTTCAAGCTGCCTCAGTGTGCAGCTTGTAGATTTTTGCTGCTGTTCAGAAGTTCAGTGGTGAAAATCGACCTTGTCAGTCATTCCCAGATCCATGACTCGATTTCCGAGAACATCATCCACATTGTCCTTCACAGATGTAGAGCCAATTGCTGCTCTAAATCAAAATCTTTTGAAGGGCAGACATGGGACTTGTTTTGAAACAAGTTTTTCACCCATTGCTTGGGACAGATACGGGGCTCATTATCCACTAGTTTATGTCGTTGTTTGCATGGGGAACCTTAGGCTATCTTGACTTAGGCCGAGACTGTATTGACAGTACGCTGGCTGGACTTCTGTATGTTATGTTGTATTGCATCTGTACATGTACAACACCGTCTGATGAGCATGGTCAAGTAGCATGATAATTACTTGCATGCGTGTCAAACATTGTCCCTTGAGACGGTCTGTGACAGTCTCGGACGAATTCTGCTGCAGAGTGGACGATGTTCCCGGAGGTCAGAGATGGTCTGAGACGGTCTGAGAAGGTCTGAGACGGTCAGAGACAATCAGAGACGGTTTCCACATTTCCCGTTGCAATGTGGTGCTTCTGTTGCGTGGCTGATCATTTTGTTTCTCACATAGTTTCAATAAAATCCCATTCGGTTCCAAGATTGTCTCAACTGGAAGAATCGCTTACATTTAATGAAACCATCAATCATCGGTTACAATCCATTGTCCATTCAATCTCAAGGTTGGGTATTTGTTGAAGATCCACCACATGCGACATGCTATGATTGCCCAAAGTCGATTGCAACATCATGCTTGCCAAGCACTACATCGTGATCATTTAGTCGAATTTGTTGTTTTGAGTTTCCAAAACAATATCCAAAATCGCAAGCACTCAGTGCCACTTCAAATCTGTTTGAATGGACTGGGGCAACGGCATGTGGAAGGCAACGAATAGCAGCAGTAGAGCTGCGACATTCGCACTTGCACCTTTGGCAGATGTTGAGCTTTGTACCCTCCTAGTTCAAGAGCATGTGCCCCGCACATTGGATGCGATGAAAACTTGGGGACTGTTCACTCACTATAGCAGCGAGGGGGAAGGAATCTCAGATATTCAAGGCCAATGGAAAAGCAGCTCTGTCTTTGTTGCAGAAAGTGTTCGCTGCAACCCTGACGGTTGCCCGCGCTTGACTGGGAACATTTCCCAACGCTCAAATTCCTGCGCAAGTCATTGTTTTTAAGTTTCTCAGATATCAAACCCTAAACCTTAAAGACCCTAAAACATAAATCACTGCGTATTGCCAGTGTTTTTGCAACTTCTCCGAGCCATCTTGACCTTGCGCAACATCATCTATTGCAGTCACCCATTATGGGTGTGGGCGAACGTCCGGGTTGCTGACAAATTGCTTTCAAAGCCATGCAACCCGTATGGCCTCTGGACAACTTCCATGAGGAGTTCAACAGCTTCAATCAGTGCCCGCCGTCAAGATCAGAATCATATCCAGGTAATGTCACAAAGTATGTGCGCGTCATGGTCATGCCCTGACGTGTAAAGTTCTGGCACAACCCCCAAAAGCGAACCTGTGCAAAACAGTGCTGGTACGCTGAGCGTAGGATAGTGATGCGTTTGAGGAGGACTGGGGGCAGCACCACAGACGTGAAAAAGCCAGGCAACAAGAAGTGCGTTATCACTGACTGCACTCGAGATTCAGGACACATAGTGTACTTCAACGAATGATTTGACAACCATTACCTATTCACATTGTAGTTTCTGATCAGGGCATCACAAGCAACATCGAGTCAACGAAAGCTTCCCGGAAAAATACTTGACTTTTGGAAACTCTGAAAAATGATTCTGGAAGAATCAGAGGCCCTCGGAACGCTTGGCTTCAAGCTGCCTCAGTGTGCAGCTTGTAGATTTTCGCTGCTGTTCAGAAGTTCAGTGGTGAAAATCGACCTTGTCAGCCATTCCCAGATCCATGACTCGATTTCCGAGAACATCATCCACATTGTCCTTCACAGATGTAGAGCCAATTGCTGCTCTAAATCAAAATCTTTTGAAGGGCAGACATGGGACTTGTTTTGAAACAAGTTTTTCACCCATGGTCCATTCAATCTCAAGGTTGGATCGGATATTTGTTGAAGATCCACCACATGCGACATGCTGTGATTGCCCAAAGTCGATTGCAACATCATGCTTGCCAAGCACTACATCGTGATCATTGAGTCGAATTTGTTATTTTGAGTTTCCAAAACAATATCCAAAATCGCAAGCACTCAGTGCCACTTCAAATCTGTTTGAATGGACTGGGGCAACGGCATGTGGAAGGCAACGAATAGCAGCAGTAGAGCTGCGACATTCGCACTTGCACCTTTGGCAGATGTTGAGCTTTGTACCCTCCTAGTTCAAGAGCATGTGCCCCGCACATTGGATGCGATGAAAACTTGGGGACTGTTCACTCACTATAGCAGCGAGGGGGAAGCAATCTCAGATATTCAAGGCCAATGGAAAAGCAGCTCTGTCTTTGTTGCACAAAGTGTTTCGATGGCCGCGCAACTTGCGTGCCATCGCGAAGCATTTACACCTAGGGCGTGGAGAAAATTGGAGCCCGACATGGATGTGAATACCAGGATAGCTCCAGATGTGAAACATGGCCCTTTGGGTGTGGGGACATGGCCAACCAGATGAACTCTTCATGAAACCAGGTCAGTGAGGCGAAGCAATAATCCCTACATGAATGCCATCAGAATCATGACGTTTTTAGCAATGTTTGATTGATCAATGAACTGACTTAGATCTTGACTCAATGATCAGCAACAATTTTGACTATGTTCACTTTTCCGATTCAAGTCACCCAGTGAGTATTAAGGACAGATCTAATCCTTCGGTTGGTGATTTCTCATCTACCCCAACCTCTGCCCTGGGGCCCTGCGCTGTTGAACCGCCGGCTCTCAGCGGACGGTTGGAGCCCAGCGCGATGCCTATGGAGTCGCTGGAGCACTTCAGTGCTGGACTCCTTCCAGGTGCAGCTGGTGCTCCTCGTGGTGACAGGGTAGGGAGGTCATGTGGTCCTCCGTGGTGTCCTGGTGCTGTTGATGATTTGATGGAGGGGCTTGGTTGCTGAGTGGTGAATGCTGAAGTGTTATTGAAAGGTTGGGCGCTTTCCATGTAGATAGTTTGTTCCTGCTTGGTGACTGGTCGAGTCATATGTGTTGATGAGCCAAAGGTTGCTGAGTTGAAGCTAACTAACATGTCAATGTAGTCTTGGTTGGCCGCTGAGCGTTGCTTTTTGTTAGACGTTTCCTAAGCTTACAAACCACCATGTAAGACGCCTCAAACCAATGTAGCTACACCAGGCGTTATGATGTTTTTCTCAAGTCACCTCATACTTCTTGATGGCACAAATGTCATAGACACAGAGATTGCTGATGCAAATTGAATTTGTGATTGGAAGGCAGCTTTCATGGTTCGTGATAATTTGACAAACCTAGGAAAATAGCAATGCCAAATATCCCTGCCTATCATCCAGCATATAGCAATAATCACGACACACGTCCGTTCATGATGATAATCACTGACAAGGGTCAACGATCACAATCAATGATAACCATGAAACATATTTCTATCTAACCGTCATGATACCGTAGGTGGACGAATTATTCAGACCCTGCAAAGATCGCTGCCCCTGCCCCCCAATTTCAATGTTGGAATTGGAGGTTGGCGCGAGTGGACGAAATAAATCAAACCCCCAAAACCAAAATCACATCCCACCAGCCAACGTTGAAATGATGGGGGTCAGGGAGAAGTGACGTGACAACTGGTCCAGGGTTTGAATCATTTGTCCATCTACTGTCTGGAGCTTATTTCTCTAGAGTTTTTTCTTCCATTGTTTGCTTGCTTAGATTTGCCTTTTGTGTTCTCGCTTCGTTGTTTCTTTCACCGCCCTGGCGGTGAAAGAAACAACGAAATGAGAACACAAAGGGCCAAGTCCAAGCAAGCAGATCAAGGAAGAACACAAGGAATAAGCTTCGACAGGAGAAAGGTAATTGGAAAAAGACAAGGAATAAGCTTCGACAGGAGAAAGGTAATTGGAAAAACACGAGGAATAAACTTGAGCAGGAGAAAGGTAATTGGAAAAAAGAAGGAAAAAAATTCGCCCAGAGAAAGGTAACGGCTATCCCTCTTGACCGTGGCATGCCAGTACCGTAGTGCGGTCGCACATGATCTTGAGCCGTACTGGGATGGTATATCCATGGTTATTCCATGTTTTACTCAGTGATGTAGTCAGCACAATCATTGGCCCTTTAGAATATGTTCAGATCATTAGTTCCTCAGTCGTCGATCTATGACCATCATGTCCCCAATAATAGTCCATAACCCATCATAGTCATCATTGCAACACAAATCAAAGTGTTTGTGATGGTTTTTGGGACATTCAAACATCATATAGTTGTTTTTCTGGCTTGCGATCATTTGTAGCTATACGTGTAGGATCTTGTAGGTACGTCCATGATGGTATGCAGTCACCAACGATTATTTTATCATTACACACAAAATCATAAAGTCAATCTGATTTGGACGTTTGATGATAACTGCCATCATCATATTGCTAGATGATTCTGATCATCCACGTGTGTACTTGATAGTATGCCATGCCATGCACAATGTGTATACAACTATTGGTGATGTACATACATACCTTTCAACTTGTGCACAGGTGAGCTACAAGACGATTAATGATGCACTGATGACTGTCTTTGTAATCAGTAGGCTGATCGCTTTCGCCTCACACCACACTTCTGCCAGGTTGCCCAGCGATTTATGGCACGGGCCCGAGGATACCAGTTGTGAAACGCTGCAGTTCTTTTTTCGCAGATTACAAACCAGTTTGGATGCCAAGAAATTGATCAGGAATAAGATTCATGAATATGGTGTCATCATATCTTGGGCTCATCATGAGCACATAACAACTTCTCATGGTTTCCTTATCGAGTACATATGATCCATTTTGTTGGATTCAAAGTCCTGGATCGAAGAATGAAACACTACACCGTTCCGCTTTGGAATCACCCGATAACCATCATTCCCTCCCATCCTGAGCTTGAATCCATAGGTAGCTGCTGGGTCAACGAATCGGCCAGTCCTGTCTTGAGGGAAACTCCGAAGTTATCCAATACCCAAGCTGGCGATTGCCGGTTTCAGTGATGTTCAATGCTCCATTTTGTGGATTCCATCCTTTTAAGTGATCAATTATCCAATTCTGTGAATGCATTAATCATTAATTCATGTTGATTACTTGGTTGATCATTGCTGATATTCCAAACCAAACCGTGGTAACCGTGGTACCTGTTGTGCATCCAATGATGGAAGGACACGCGTATTCTTCAAAGAGCACCAAACAGTTGCCACCTGAGCTTTGGTCAACATTCCGTGCCATCTTCAAGAGCAGGTCCCACTATTGTCAAGCAGTATTGAGCGGTGGTTGGCTTGCTTAGCTGTATTATCCATTTACCAGCCATCAGTACTCAGTATCAGAAGCATATGTTTGACCATCATCATCAGTCATTGGCAACCATTGTCAAGCACTATTGATCACCAAGTGACCTTTGATCAGTTAACCCGTATCAATTAACATTTGTCAATCACTATCAACCACGATCATAAACAATGATTGTCCCCCATCATGAGCGCTTATTAAATTGACCACTACTATCGCTATTAACTACCCACTCATGAACAACTCATGGACGATCCGTATCAATCAGCTTGGATCGGCTATCAATCAGCCACACTGAGGTGGCAGAGGCGCACAGAGCGCCTATGGCGTTGTTTGCTCTGCCCCAGGTGAGGCGCCATAATCGAAAGGATGAAACATGGGTTTTGGAAATCAATGAACCATGAATGAACCAGCCATGAACACTGCTGAAGCATCACTTTGTCACGGCTGACTCTGGAGGGATGGTTGTACATCATCTAATCATCATTTTGCCACGACTGGCCATTCAAGCTATTAAGAATTGATCGGTGATCATTGACCATCATTCGACCATGAGCATAGCTGTGATCCTTTTTGAGTGAATTATTTTGATGGTTTATTGATTGACGGTGTCGTGTGTACACCATCACCATCATTTGATGTTTCCTTTCTGTTGATCATCTTGATGGGTCATTGATGATCATTCAGCAAGTTTCTCTTGGTACTTGTACACCATACTCGTACCATGTCCAAATCCGAAGTGTCGACCACAGTTTTTGCACCTCGAAGCACGGGAGGATGAGAAGAGCGAGGACACTGTGGCAGTCAAAAAGATTGAGCCACAGCCACTCCGGCAATGTTTGCAGGGTGGTCCCGGAGGAGGGATGCAACGAATTGGAAGCACCGGCAACAATTTGATTGAGCGAATCATTAACAGCAATACCTTGCAGGATTTGTTCCTCATTAACTAACCGCCAGCAATGACAGAGTCCTGGCTGGTGGATGGTCAATGACTGATCTCCATCGTGATTCATAGCCAGCAAGAGGAGCAACCCTGGGCTCTCCGCCAAATCTTATAATGGTCGGATGGCAAAATGGATCCAAGGTTGCACATCTCGAAATGGGTTGAAAGAGTCTGATGCATGGGAGCCGATGGTGAATAGTACTGTAGCAGAATGATCCGAAATATCCTTAATAATCTAAGGCCTCTAACCATTGACCATAGTCTTTATACATGTTTTTAGGATAAGGTGATGGTAATCATGACTAATCAAAACCTACCACCATAGCCCAATAATGCTGAATCGGATCATTCTGATAACAAACATGCCGAACAGGGTCCCACTGCAAACCATCAACGACATGCCAGGCAGAGCGCCTTCAATGACATCACCTTCGAACGCTGTGCAAGTTGAAGATCCTGCAGCATTTGCACCA
Organism: Symbiodinium kawagutii; assembly: GCA_009767595.1. NCBI lineage: Eukaryota > Dinophyceae > Suessiales > Symbiodiniaceae > Symbiodinium > Symbiodinium kawagutii. Next base: position 645,591 of record VSDK01029640.1, on the reverse strand, counting down.
TGAGAACTTGATCAACATCAGGCGGCCAGGCATGTTGCCAAGGGTGCGAGAGGGGTTATTGAATCGTTATTCTCAATGTATTCACAGTTGTTGCTATGACCATCTATTGCCAGATTATATCACAGTTATGTGACAATGGTCACATTGACTGCCACATTGTGAGATTGGTTACAGGCTGTTTTGCTGCGAACGAGATCTGGAATATGGACTGTGCTTTGCTGATCCAGGTCCAATACCTAAGCACATCACAGGTCCACAGGTAATCCATGGCCGTGATCCTGAATTGCTATGATTGTTTTGAAATGTTTTCAAAGGAGATCTGGCCTCGATTCTGAAGTCGGGATTGCGGATGACCACTGGCTGTGACACTGACCTCTTTAGCAATGCCCCGATCGGCTGATGGGATGAGCATGCTCAAATCCTCCTGCTGGATGGATACCACAAGATGTAATGAGAACATGAACAAATGAACCACCAGATGATAGGTGGATGATGGTGGATGCGCAGTATCATCCTTTTCCCTGTGAAAAGTCCCGAATGAGGGATGGCAAAAGTGTGGAGTTTTCTTCAATCTCAGTTGCTGGGATTTTCATGTTGCTCTCCAGATACGCATGAGACGCAACAAGTCTAGTCACACTGCGGGGGACGCCCACATCCGAGCTGTGGTGCCAGGGATCGAAAACTTGTGCTTCTGCTTTGGATTGATGGAGTTCTGTTGGTGCCTCAGCGATCGCAACGAGGATCCACAGCCCAGGCAAATGCTGAGAGAGATTGATCATTATAGAGATTGTAACTGGGGCAACCCTATGACTTGAGAAACACCCAAATGACCACAGATTGCCTCTTCAGAGATTGTCATGTAATAAACGTATTTCTTAAGAGATTTGTGATGAACTTCTATGCTTTGGAGCAGGTATCACGTGCAGTCCGTCATAGCCTACGTCGTGATGCAACTGCCTCAAAAAATGTGGCCATGTGACCGGCGAGATGCCGACACCTGCGCACCATTGCACCATTTGGCACCCCCAAGCATCCCTGATTTTGCCCCAGAGGTCCTACTTGTGTCTGGTCACAGTTTCTGTTGGCGCCTCAGATGTCACCATGTCATGTTGAGCATTTGAAGCTGTGATTAGTTTTTTGCTTGGAAAAAAACTGATGAACAGGTGGTGAACACGCTCAAACGGGCCTTGATTATATGCATAAGCATCCAGGCCAGGCCAGAGGGACTGATTTGATGCTGATAATTCACTGAATTCACATGACGAGTTCTTCCTCAGTGCTACTTGCTTACAGTGACCCAGCCTGTACCATTTACCCGCACAACAACAAGGTGATGTGTTGAGTCATTTCTTTCAACCTAGAGTTCTTGAGGTCTTTCGATCTCACAGTTTTGGATAGCGAGCCTTTGAAATCTTACTCCTGATTCTTCATTTTGTATAGCTGTGAGATGATTTGTACAAGCTCAAGTTTGTAATATCCTTGACAGATAAATTCTTCCCATCTCACGGCTGTCACAGCTGCGAGCTCAGCTGCACCGTTTCTCCCGGGAGGTCTTCGGCAATCGCGTGACTTGGCTGACGCAGCTGGGCACGGGGATCTGCCTCCTGGGCGTCCTGGGCTACAACTGGGCCAAAGCGCAGCAGCTGCCGGCGCCTCAGGGGGTGGACCCGGGGAGGTCCATCCACCCACCGGGGGGGAGGTCCCCACCCACCGCGGGGAGGTCCCCACCCACCGTGGGAGGTCCCCACCCACCGTGGCTTGAGGTCAAAGTAGCCGAAGCTCGGGGAGTTCCGTCGTGTCATCGATTTGCGGAGGCAAAAACGAGTGCGTTGCAACTTGATTTGCCACTGTTTGGTTTGTTTGCTGTAGCTTTTGTTGGCTTTTGCGACTTGGCATCAATATTCAGTTCTCCGTTTTATCTCTTGGTCTCAACGATGCAATGTTCACCTGTTTCTTTCCAAGCTCAAGGTCAGACAAGTGCCTTAAGTTCTGTCAGGTGTTGTTGTTTTCCATTGTGTGTTGTGCAAACTCAGCTCAAGGCAACTGATTTCAACTTTTGTTCAGCCCTCCAACATGGAGGCATCTACTTGACACACAGACCTAAAGCCGGTGCAGCAGATCATATCAAACAATCTGCTCAGAAATGGGGTCACTTCATCAAGACATCTCCTCTGATCACGTCGGATAGTGTTTGTCAGGCATATTGCATGTCGAGCAAGTGATGCCATGGCACATTGTGTCAGCAATGAAAGGCAGCTCACAATGTTCGAGGTGTCATTTGGTTGGGAAGCGCTTGATTATTCTTACGGTGGATGAGTCGTGTTTGTCCACTATTGGCCTTTGATTTGTGGCTCAATAGTTGTAACCATATTAAACCATATCAAGCCTTTTTGCAATCAAACAATTCCATACCAAGTCAGTTTTGACTGGTCCGACGGCTATGCCAACTGAGCCAGCCGTGCCATTTCCACCGGAATTCCAAAGAGATGCTGAGCGATCTCAACCCTCAGCAGTCGCAGCGGACAAGAACCGTCAGAGCCACGCCGAGGATGTTGAGACGGTTGGAGTCTCGTGGAGCTACCGAAATGGGGCGAGGCACAGCATCTCCGTGTGTTTCTCTACATTCTGTGCTTGCTATGCGACCATCTCTTAGATGCCGCAGCATTTCCTTAGTAGGTTCATATTCTACCACCGTGGTGAGTATCTCTGGAAGGAGTTGGTGAGAGGAGTCTTGTGCAGAGCTGTTGAACTCACCGTGGAACAGATCACCAGAGACCTGCTGTACCTCTGAGATCTTAATGGTGGAGGACATCGCCCCGCAGGACTGTGATCCTTGGCGATTAGTAGGGATAGCGGCAAACCTCTGGTTCATTGTTGCACAAGTGTATGCAACTTATGATGCTCAAATATGTTTGTACGTAGACAGGTTTTGAAATAGCATCGCGGTGACCGACCATGGTATGCATTCGTTGAACCAACATACTAACCCATCACGCGTTCTTTGTTTTTCCATTTGCATAGCGCACTTCGTCTGTAGTTGTAAACATGATCTTAAGCTGGAGGGTGACATATGATTCATTTAGGTCGTTGGATAAAGCAAGAGGAAATGTTTGAGCATCATGGTTGCTGCCAATTTACTGGGTGCCAAGAAAATGATATTTTTCTGCTTAGGCAAGAGGTAACAGTAGCTTTTCGTTGCTTTTCGAGCGTCACCCTGGACTCTGTTGGGGAAGTGACAAGGCCAGAGTTGGAAGTCATGGCTTTAGCCGAGGCAAAATGAGCTTGATCAAGTGAGCTCATGGACAGTTCAGATGGCCTGAAGATTGAAGGAGCCACTGGTGCACATTCAGATTCTGGGTTTGTCCCAGACGTCTTTTGGCTCACCTCTCAAAATCAGAATATAACATCTCACGCTTGTCTACTTCTCTTCCCTAGTATCTAGTGTTCTGTGTCTGAAAACGAATGTAGGTTATCTTTGGGACCTTGCTTTCTGAAATGCAAGTTCAACCAGATCACAGACTCTCTACCGAGATCTTGCTTCGAGGTGAGTAGAGAACTCCAGGAGACATGTGGGAAAAGGTGCTTGTTTGTTTGCTCGATCTTGCTTGCGTGTTTGTTTGGTGTTTGCTGCTTGCAGTATGTTTTGGCAAACGACTGGCAATTGACAAAGTTGGCTGCAAATCAACAAAGGTGTCCCATCCTGTTGCATTTATGGTTCAACGTCAAGTCCTTTCCTGCACAATGTCAGTGGCACAGCTGCTGCTGCTGTCAATATGTGCCGCGGCGTCATCGCCATGGACCCGACAGTTCGGGAAGTCGAATCATGATTATGCAAAGGCGGTGAAGGCCAAGTGGGCGGTGTTGCGGATGTCTCAGTCCATGGTTGGATCAAGGCTTGCAGCTCAAGTCACCTCAAGTGTTAAGCCTTGCAAGGGGTTACCGCATGGAAATTGAATAAGTCCAGCCTGACGGACCTGATGGACAAGATGCTACAAGGTGCTGGCCTGCAGGATAGACATTGTACTTGCTGCAAGACATGCAATTGTCTTATTTGTCATTTACTCTTGGGTCGTGACTGGTGCCGTTTTTATGCGATTATTCTAAAGAAGCTATCGTATTTTAATTTACTTCGTTATAGACCCCTTGCCCATGTTATCCCATGTAAACTGGACCAACTCTGGGAATTCCTTCAACTTCTACATGGGTTGGCTTTCCAATTGATGCCCCTAGTGAAACCATGTGAAAACAAGGTGTTGAATGTGTTGAGTTTTGGTGGCCTTGCAGCCTTGCATCAATTTTTCCAGACCATTGTACAATCGGAACTCATTCTTTTCCACACTTTCTCCTAAACAGCTCGGATGTTTGGGTTCTCGTTCGGGGTACGTTTGCCTGAAGGGAGCGAGGATAAGCTGGCCGGGGCCGTGCTGCCACGACTTGCTGCATGTGTGCGCTGTGTAGGTTTCGGAGCGTTCCGGTGAGGAGCAGTTGTGTCTGGATATAATCAGGTTCGGGGGGGGGTTGTACGCTATCGGTGTGCTTTGGGAGAGGGGAAGGTTGTGTGTGTGTGTGTGTGTGTGTCAAACCCTGTACCTAAGGGACTACAACAAAGAACGCAAGGGGATGGAGAGGACGTATGAGGCTCCATCCAACGAACATCCTCATACTCTCCTAGGGTATCACCAAGGACGCCTGGTGACGTAACTGCTTTCGAAGTTGGCCGAACTAGTGGTTCAATTCAAGTTTCTCAAAGACTACGAAAAACGAACTCGAGTGCAAAGCTTTCCATGAAGCTGCGAAGCCGTTGTTGAGAGAATTTGGTCGAAGATTTCGCCAGTGGATTCCACAACCAGATAATCATTTCATCTTCACATCACTCTTTGCACCGCTGCATTTACTCAGTGTGTGTGTACCTTGTCCTCGAGGTTTATCCTTCTACGTTGCCCGAGTGTTCTGTCTCTTCGGGGCGGGGCACCTGATTAACAGATTTCACCTGCGTTCGCAGATTTTGGCGGCTTTGTCGCCGCGATGTATCATACAATGCCCAGTTGATTGCGTGAAGGTGGTTGAACTCATGACTGCCCAGATTTACCGGAAACTATGATCACAGGTTGTGTGCTCTCACGGTATCCATTATCACAGCATTTACGTGCTCTCATGGACGAAGATTTGTCCAGATTTCAATACCCAGAATCCTCCAGATTCATTTGTTTAATCCCCGCCCACGGGTAAAATACGTTGCGTGGCTATCCTGCTTTTCTCTAGAAACTTTCGGCTATCCAGCCACCGCGTGAAAAAGCCAACCAAGAATGGCTCTCCAGCCGCCGCATTTTCCCCTGCTTCTTCAACAGTTCCTTGCGCCTTTATTCAGAGCAGGGATCTTGTGCTAGTGATTCCCTGGGATCAGGCCGCCGGGCCTTTTATTATCCAGCCAGCCAAAATTTCTCAGGTTGTCATGTAGGCTGTCAGACCAAGACCAACAGCTTCTTCGTCATTTCTCCAAAGCTGAGAAGCAAGCCAGCGAGGTCTCCTTGCTTGCGTCCTTCCAGCCAACCCCGGCAACATTTTCGATCCTCTTCCAGCAGTTGGACAAGGCTTGCAGCATCCCAGGCAGGACTTTCGTCTCGTCCTCCTTGTCCTTGCCCTTCAAAGGTCGTCTTTGTCTCAGTCAGCGATGCCTCCTCCTTGGACAAGTCAGTTCTGAAAGCCAGCAACTCCTGCAACAGAAAGTCTTTGTCGTCAGCCTTTTCTGCAGTTGAGAGCTCCTCCCACTAGTTCTTCTTGCGTGATTTCTCCTCCTTCTCTGGCTGTTCCTTTTTCTCTTCCTCGTCTTTTCTCAATTTTTTCGCATGCATCATGCTCTTGAAGAAGTCTGGCGCTCCATTTCCAAAGCGCCCAAGCTTCCTTCCAGCCCAAAACTTTAATGGCCCACTTCTCCCACAGCCAGGTTCTCCGCAGACAGCCAGCCATCTTTAGTGATATTTTGCCAGTATTGAACTGCAGGTTGCGCTTCTCTTCTTGGCTGTCTTCCATATCATATGTTCAATCTGGTGAGCAAACTCCATGAACCTATGGTTAATATCATATATTCAATCTGGTGAGCAAACTCCATGATTGCTGCGATTTCAACCTGGCCAAGGCCTGGCTTTTGCCATATTTGTCCACTTGCTGCTTCCAAGTGTTGAGCCGAATCTTTCCACGCTTTTCTTCCGCCGTCTCAAAGCTCATCAGGGCTGGGCCCAGGATCTTCCGTCCAGGATGAAGCTCGCCAAACACGCCCGCTAAGCTGACTTGGTAGTTCAGCGCGCCCTGCAAGTGCTCTATGCCAATCTGAGGAGTTGGCAGTCTCCTGGCCTTCATTTTTTATGTTTGGGAGCCATGTTTGCATTTTCTTTGAGCCAGGATTTCCCTGCGTATGAAAACGTTTTGTTTGGTGGCCCTCCTGCTGA
>VSDK01029640.1:615336-635336 GCA_009767595.1 Symbiodinium kawagutii | reverse complement strand
GCATACTGGGGGCAGACAGGCTGCAACGGTAAGGTTCCTGCATGGTTGCTGTGGGAATTGATCATCAGGGATCAGCTGCGATGTTACGAAAGCCAGCTGTAGGCAAGGCTGAAGTGTATGTATATGGCGAAGCTAATTAATCTGAGGGTTGTGGGGGGGAAGGTTCCAGAATGAGTCGTGTGTGAGGCCGGAATAGGATTGGGCAACGGGAAAAACGGAGGGGATACTTGATGTCGTTTCGAGGAGGGTGTAAAAAGGGGTTTTGGAACGGGTTTTGGCACGGGGATACAAAACATCGAAGTTCTTGGGGTTTTTGAACTGGAGCAGCGTGACGCTGCATTCCAACCTGGCAAAAAAAATGGAACAAACGGTAAGTTTGGCAGTCAAAGTGCATAAGACCACGTAAATCACAGGCAAAGACGCGAGAAAATGGTTTGTGGGACGATTTCTGGGAGATTTTTCGCAGTGCTACTCGCACTAAACACTGTGAACAAGCAGCGTTTTTTTTTTACAGTTTTGTGCAACATTTGGGCTCCGCGCGGAACGGCAGAAAATGATGCAAAAGTGGATGTCTTTATGCAGAGAAGTGCATGAAACGTTGCAAATCACGGTTTGTGTTTAACAAAAGTTGAAAACACATTGTTCTTTGTTTCGTGTTTGGAGAAAAACAGATTATTTGCAATTGTTTTGAAATGTGAAGTATAGCAAGTGTCGTATTTTGTAGGTTTTCTGTGCAATTTTGGCTGCAGCTTTGGATGTGGCACTAGCTGAGCGTTCTTTCTTCTTCAGACCGCCACCTCGCACCCTCCATAGACAACGCAGCCTCAACAGACAAGAAACCATTGGAATAAACAAGAATCACCCAGCGTGTCTCACCAACTGTGTCACCCGAGCAATGTGTTACCAAGGGTGTCTACCACGAGTGTCCTGCGAAGGGTGTTATTTCAAGAGTGTCCCACCAAAGGTGTCTTACGAAGAGTGCCGCTTCAATCATCGAATGTCTTCTCAAGAGAGTCTGATTCCAGGAACGCGTGATCAAGGGTATCTTACCAAGAGTGTAATTCTGAGAGCATCTTTCTAAGGGAGAGTGTTTTACTAAGAGTGTCTTGCAAAGAGTGCCTCATCAAGAGTGTCTCACCAAGATTGCATCTCCAACTGTGCCACTCGAACCGTGTTTCGCCCGGGGTGTCTCACAAACTGCGTCACTCGAACAGTGTCTGACCAAAGGTGTTTCACCAAATGTGTCTTGAGAAGCGTGCCATTCCAAGAGTGTCTTACCAAGGGTTTCACTCCAAGAGTGCTATTTCAAAGGCGACTCGCGAAGAGTGTCTCCCCATGCTAGACCTGACCCCTAAAACAAGGGAGAAAAGGAAGGGGCGGGGGAGGCCAGGTGGTAGCTGACTAAAAGAGTGTCACTCCAAGAGTCTCAAGGAGTCTTACCAAGGGTGCTGTAGCAAAAGCGTTAGTCCAACAGTGCAACTCACTCCAAGAGCGTCTCACAAAGGTGGACCGGGGCTGGCTTTCGCCCCCCCCGTCTCAGGTCTGAATGCAGGTATGATCATGCGTGTATTATGATCACGTACCTATTGATTTTTGGTTCATGTATGATTTAGGAAATAGGTACCTTTGCAGCGACGATGCCTCCATGAAGCCCCGCACAAGAAGCCTAGCCCAATTTCCACACCATCTATCATCTGCCACACGTTCGGCCTCACAACTTTTGTGTTTGATGAAATTTTTACAAGTTTTTACCCGAAGCCCAGCCAGGCTTCAACAAATACAAATCTGGTCGACCATGTGCCACCCGAGAAAAATTCAAGAAGCACCCGCCAGGTGATAGTTCGACTGACGCCTTGATCACGAAGCTGGATGGTGCCACCGGAACCACTATTTGGACGCGTCGTTATGGTGCATCAGGAGGTCGGGATGGACGGTTACTCATCACCATGCAAGAATGGGGCGATGCGCTCCTAACAAAGGATCCCAATCACCAATCCGTTTCGTTCACCTTGGGATGTTCACTGGTACTGTGTTTTTGGCAGCCAGGCCCGCAGACAGCAACGGCCTTGCATGCGAACTGGGCTGCACTTTCTCGGGGGACGTGTTGTTTAGGTCCGCACCCAGAGAATGTGCGATGTACTTCGTGAACCTCCCCTTTGGCCACAAAAGCAAGGCTTGATACGTCCCCACATCACTTTGTGGGGTCTCTATTGTAAGGATTTTTAGGACGTGATGTAGAGGTCATCCTGCTCATCATCATCATCATCATCATCATCATCATCATCATCATTGTCATCGTCATCGTCATCCTCCTCCTCCTCCTCCTCCTCATCATCATCATCATCATCATCATCATCATCATCATCATCGTCATCGTCATCGTCATCGTCATCCTCCTCCTCCTCATCATCATCATCAGCATCATCATCAGCATCATCATCATCATCATCGTCATCATCATCATCATCATCATCATCATCATCATCATCATCATCGTCGTCGTCGTCATCGCCATCCTCCTCCTCCTCCTCCTCATCATCATCCTCATCATAGTCAACGTCATCGTCATTGTCCTCATCATCATCATCATCATCATCATCATCATCATCATCATCATCATCATCGTCGTCATCGCCATCCTCCTCCTCCTCCTCCTCCTCATCATCATCATCATCATCATCATCATCATCATCGTCATCGTCATTGTCATCATCATCATCATCATCATCATCATCATCATCATCATCATCATCATTATTTTTTCTGGTATTCTCTGTGGGAGGCGTTTTGTGATGGAGGTGTGGCACTGTACAGTAGGGATCTTGGGGCTTGCCTTCGTGCCCCGTCCGACCAGTGGACGCCGCAATGTTTTGTGTAGCAGGTGCGGGATTTGGATGTTTTGATTGGATTAAGTTAAAGGCCCCCTTTACTGCAAGCATTTGTCGATGGATTTTCTGATTTCTGATTCTAAAACAGCTACTAGATCCAACAACTTTTTTTTGACCAAGTTAGCATGAATGCGTTTCTGTGGCCCCACTCCACTTTCGCGTGGTGGTCTTTCAACCGAGCCCGGAACCCCCGTTGCTCAACGACCAAGCAACTGAGGTCGACTCCCAAAACAACATCCACGTGCTCGGCAACACTGAGACCGCTTTGGATGGTCAAAGCTTAAATGGTGTGCGGGACCTTTTCATCGCAAAATTTTATGGCAACGGAACATTTGCCTGGACGATCCTCCATGGATGGACGACGACCGCCAACCCGTCGGCTCTGAAGGCGAATGGGGTCGAATTTTTCTGAGCTACTAGACGCGTTTTTTAGGTCTGTGTCCAGACTTCATGGTAAAGTGGGATGAGCTTTGAACATTACAAGCTCGCATATTCTTTCACTGTGGATCTCCCCTCCAATGTCCTACTGCGTTTCACCGCATGAGGAGCATATTGAGTTGGCATTTAGCCTTCCATATCTTCTATTTTGCAGTCCACCCTTCCTTCAGCTCATCCTCAGCTAGACTCTTCCTCTCCTCTTCATCCCAATCATTTTCATCTTCTTATTTTGCAATGTTTGCCTTTGGCAGAGCCTCATCATCATCATACAGTCCAAGTGGGCAGCCTCATCCTTTTCCAGATCGTCTTCTTCATCCTCCTGATCCTCATTTGCCTCGTGTAAGAAGTTTCTTTGTCGGCTCCTTTCTTCTCTTTTGCGCTTTCCTTTCCTTGGCACGGTTTCCTCAAGGTGAATGGCGCGGTAGCACTCCTGCTCAGACCAGGAATTTTCCCTCATTTTCGCGAATTCTTCCACAAATTAAATATGGGCAAGGGCATTCTCGATAGATCTTGCAACTATTGTCCCCCTGCGGAGAAAATTACGTCAAGTCTTTTCCTACTCACAAGGCTTTTTTTAGCAGCATGCTTTGTAACCACGCCTGTTCACTCACACCGCTTTCTGGGTCCACCCTCATGTGCTGAGCTCTGAAACCTTTGAGTTTGTCCCAAGTATATGGCAACGCTCTGTTTTTGGCAGCCGTCGGCACGCAGCAAACTCAACTTCTGCTCTTTGCAAAAGCCCCTCAGACTCACCGAATGCCTCATCGAGCAAATGCCAGATGAGGCGGATGCCACCTGGCCGGGTGTCTGCCTGGTTGAGCTTTTGGTGCTGAGTACTGAGGCACACCAACGTGCTCAGTTCTTCGGAGTCTAGACGGTACAGAAGCTTCTGTGCCTGCAGTGCCTGTAGAGGTACTTCGCCCTTTCTCTGTAAAACTCTTCAATGCGCACTGGGAAAAGGATCATTCTCATTGCCCACCTCCTCCAGGTGCTTCTTTATCTCGTTCCCATCTGGACCTCTGCAGATCCCTTCCTCCTGCAGGTCTTTGGGGGGACGTCTCGTCCTCCTTGACCTTTTCGGCTTTGCTTCGTCCATACATGCAAGCGAAGCGAGCCGTCGACAGTCAGGGAAAGCAAGGACAAAATGCTACCTGCTACAAGATGAAAAAGGCAAGCATTACATATAGCATTACATGACGTCAGTCACCTGGTGTTGCTGCTGCCGACAAGTGAGTAGCCAGAGCGTTGTGAGTTGTGAATGCAAGACTTGATGATTTAAGTTCAGGCTCATGTGGGGGGGGCCTTCACTTTTCCAAGTAGGATGTGTGGAAGAAGTGAATGTGTCTCAGCCCTTCTCAGCCAAGAACCCTCAGGTAGATGCTGACGGCAACTTCCTAGTGGCTGGCTCTACCAACGACGATGTGGATGTGTACACAAATGCTGGCAGTGCTGATATTTTTATTGTCAAAATCAGCGCCTCTAAGAGCATTCTTTGGGAGCGCCTCCATGGGGGGGACGCTAACGACTATGCATATGGGCTAGAGGCGAAGTGGGGGCTGATACCGTGCAGAAGATCATGCAAGAGCTTTGACAGTGGGTTGAACCAAACGAAGTGAAAAACTAGAAGAGCTAGCAGATTCTAGGGGATATTGCAAATCATTGCAAACATCAGGTTCAGCATCGTTTTTTCCATGCCGCCCGAGCTAAAATCAGCTGGTGCTCTCTTGAGGCTGCGTCATGGACCCGCAAATGATAGTCATCACTTGTGAGGGTTCTAGTTAGTGTCAAATACGAGCGCTTCTTTTGCTCTTCCATTATCTTTTTTGTACCATTTTTTGTTCTCCTTTTCATCTTTTCCCTTCCTCTTCCTTCTGCTCGTCCCTCCGACAAGCATGGCAGCGGACTGTCACGGATCGGACCTGGATGAGTCAGAATTTGACCTCTAGACTCAAAGACAATACTTGTAGTGTATACAGTGTATTGACATAACCCCCACCTTGACGCAGACAGAGCCTTCATGCGCCTTAATTGCATTCTTGGATCAAAGCCCTCCCCCAGTCACGGCAAAGAGAAAAAAAATGACGGAGGCAGAAAACCCCGTTTTTCTCGAAAGCTTAAAGCCACCTTCATGCAAGTTAGGATTCGGCATATTGCAATACATGCAAGTATGGGATTGAAATTTAAGTTCATGCCTGTGTTCCAGGGACATCCTGCCAATCTTCATAGTTTGGTCATTAAAGCGAACGGAACTCAGCCCTTAGCGCGGTGCTGTGAACTTGCCCAGCATAACGTCGCCAGTTGGACTCTGATGGCAATGTCCTGGTTTTGGGCCAAACCTCGAGCACGAGCATCAATGGCCAAACTGGCACCGGGGACCTGGACATCTTGCTCATGAAGCTGGACAGTAGTGGCAACGAGATGTGGACGCTTATCCATGGAACTGCCGAACAGGAGTATCCAAATGCGATGAAGGCAAAGTGGGCTGGTTTTTATTTTTTGGGGACGGTTTTTGGCTCTTTTTCCAAATCGTTTTGCATGAGCTGTGTTGAGCGAAGAGTTGCGGCGGAATCATTGGATCAAAATGTTGGATTCGCCCCCGCAACCCTGGATGTCATGATGTCCAATCCCTTCTCATGTTGTTGTGATCAGAGAGAAACTTTGCAAAGCTGTTAGAACCTTGGTGTTCACGTTGCTTTGACATTTGTTCAAAACCTGCCAAAGTGTTGAAATCAAGATCTTGATGCGCGTTATTTTCTTAAACACACCCTAGACTTCCAAGTTATAGCAAAACTATGTCTGTGCCGTCACTATTCATAGCTCAAAAGCTGCTACTTGATGCTAAATTGCCCTAATTTGCAGCTTCCTCTGGGGTCCGTGATGCCAAGATCAGCCTTCAGAACATCACCTGCCAGATCAGCCATAGGGGAATAGTTGGTGGATGTTCCAAAATTCACACGATGTCACAATGAGCAAGTCTAAGTGTGCTGAGGTGAGTACCCGCAAACTATTTACTTAATCAGTATTGATTTGATAAATAGCAGATGTGAAGAGAAAGCGTTCCCTGTTCAAAATGCCCTTGGTTCAATCATCTCGGACTGGAGCCGGAAAAGCGTTGAATGACAAGGGGAACTGAAGCAGGACACAGCATCATTTTGAAGAGAAATTAGCTCACCTTTGAAGGCGAACAACATCGAACAATCAATTAGAAAAAATGTATCAAGTAACCAAAATATGTCTAACTGTGTCTCAGGATCACCCTTTTTGTCTATGGTTTGTCTATGCTTTTCTATTTTCTCCTTTTTGGTTTATGTTGAAGGTCCAATCCAGAATGCCTGAAGCCCAAGTGGTGCTGCAGATGGCAGGCAATAGGTACAATGAATAGCTTTACAGTAGCGATCAATAGTTGTTCCTGGGAGGGCGTAAGTTTGGTGATCGAACAAGCTCAGGGCCAGTGTGTTTTACTTCATAACAGTGAAAAAAGCCTAGTCTTTCCAAAAGCACGCTGCGCTTTCACCTTTACCTCTGCAAAGTTTCGCCAATCCGGCAATTGGCATTTTTGGACCAAATCTGGCTACGAACGCCACACGCACGCAGTTTGTGACAAACCAACATGAAGCCGTGTAGTTTGTACTTCTGCATGATTTCAGAAGAATTGTCTTCTCCTCCGTCTCCTCCGTGCCCTTCTCCTCAGTCCTGCCAGACTCCCACCACGAGTTCCAGATCGAAGACGGCACTGCCAGACCCCAACCACAAGCAGTTCATTCCAGTGGGCAGTGCCATTCCCGAACCAGCTGCCAGGATGCCAGAAAGAATGCCAAAAAGCACGTAAGATGTCAGATAGAACGTCCAAAAGTGTGCCAGATAGAATGTCACTGGAATTCAGAAAGACGGTCAGAAGATGTATTGGATAGAATGCTAGCAAGCATGCCAGAAGACTTACCTGATAAGATTGCCAGTAAGAATGCCCGAAGCCATGCCAATGTCAAAAGACATTCGAGATCGAAAGCTTATTATACCCTGAGCGTCGTCGCCTATTGATTTAATAGGCTTTGCACTGCCACCATTATTTCTTGCGCGACTATCATTTCCAGATATGGCTGTTCCCCAGGGGTGCTGCTACCCCACGTGCCTCTAATGTGGACTCAAGGGCTGTTTGTGAAGGTTACTGGGTGGAGAGGTGGTACATCACAGTCCACTAGTTCAATCTCAAAGGCTTCAGATCAGGTGGAAAGAGATAGAATCCGGATAATACCACCTGGATTTTTTTGTTGGAGGACACGGGAGTTCACAACGCAGGTTCAACTAGTTGATGATTCAGTCTGCATTGGTGCTGTTTCGCACCTCTCTGATGTCCAATCCATTGAATTCGCCAAATCACTGTACTGGTTTGAGTGGTGATGGAGTGGATGAAGTGCTTGTTTTCAAACAAATTGTAGAAACAAACAATGAAATTGCATCTTGTTCTTGCATCACTTATGCGTTTTGCAATGGGTGCATCGCCAATGATTGTTCGTTTTGGTCGATTGCATCTCTGCAATCACAATTTCATTTGGTTTTATTGCTGGCTGCTTGTTGCTAAGTTGCTGGTTTCGTTTGTTTCTTTTGGGATGTTTATTTGTTACCGTTTCCATGGTTGTAGCGCAGTGCTCAAATTGTTTTTGTCCAAGTGCATTGTTTGAAGATCGTCGTTCTGCGTCTTCGTTCCAATTGTTTTGAAACGATGGGGTAATTCGGTTCGATATTGTAGGTTCATTCTGGGCCATAAACGTCATTACTGAGTGAAACTAGTATCGCGCCTGGCCAATCACGATCACGGTCTTGACGTGACAGCATAGCACTCGTTGATCATATAATCCGGATTTTGATAGAATGATAGGCGCTTCATGATCAAGGCACCCGCTCTAAAAAAAGTGTTCCATGCTCATAGCACCAATCAAAAAGAGGCGTTCCATGAAGTAGGAGCAAGCCTGACCTTTTCATGATCATGTCACGTCAGAATATGATTCCACTATCCACCTGCATGGCAGCAGGCTCTGTCATTCTGTCATGTCAATGACTTGACATGTGCGACTGAGATTGATGTGCTGTAAGAAGTGACCACTGTGGTCTTTCTGTGGGAGAGTATGGGTGCATGCTCACAATCCCATCAACACGGTTGAGCTTCCAATTGCTGCTAATTACGAGGCTGTAAATCAGAAAATATGTCAAACATCCATACTCCCCGGGGGTGCCGCGTGAAACAGCGTGAAACGCCCGTTAGTTAACGTGAACGCCCGTTTTTTTTGCGTGAACGATGTTCCCTAAACTTGCTATCTGTTGGGATTCATTTAAAAAACTTGACAAAATTGATATTAACTAGTGTCCAAGCAAGGTTCTGCAGCCAACCAACATTGATGAATCTAGTTTGACCAAAAACTGCGGATACATCAGAACAGTGCACTATGTGGACCAGGTGTAATTTGGGCGAGGTGATATACCTTGTCAGTTGTGTTTCATGTAAACACTGGAAGTCTTGCCGGTGAGTTCTTAGCCACTACCCGTTCCGCTCGACAGATTTTATTGATTGACAACTGGACTAGACCTGAAATACTACCTCAATGTGAAAATGCCAGCGGTTTAAACGGATGACTCATTCTAGCTAACGTTGGTTCGTGCTATGGCGACTACTGCTGCACATGTATTGCGCCCTGCTGCAGACCGTGCCAAATGCCCCATTGACTTTCAAATTGTTCATGGAACTTTGGAAAGGACTTTGGGCAATGAAATTGCTGAAGACCAAAGTCCATGTATGTCAGTTCTGTGGACTTGTTACACAAGATGTTGGTCCTTGTATGCAAATTGTTGGACTTGTTGCCTGTGCGCACATGTTGAGTTCATGATTGCGTTTAATTCATTGTGAAAGGCTGTGGCTTGATTTTTGATCTTTTTCAAGATCCAGAATCCATGATCGCAATGTGTGCGTAATTTGAACTTGCGCATGTGTGTGCTGGATGGGTGTCCTTTGTGTCTAGGGTGGCTGACCGTACTGTGCTTTCTGTCATGCCACCTAATTCCAAGAAGCGCTGGGAGGCTGCTGTCAGTGTGACCGTGGTGTCCACTGCAAATGGAGCGGTGAGCGGTGACCCCCCCTTTTTGGGTTGGATGAAAGTTGTCAGTGGCCCCTGGTCTTGTTTCACCCCATACCCCCCACAGAGCAACGTGCGCAATTGCAATGCAGCATACATGTCAAAAGCCTTTGACCTGCATGTGATCACGCGTGACTGTTCAGGCATTGTTGAGTTGTTCTGTGCGGGCCCGGTTGGATGGTTAGAGCTGCTGAAAAATGGTGTGGCGCGCCAATGTTGCTTCATGAAGGTCAGTACCGGTGTTGCACCTGCAAACACCCGATGAGCCCACCAGGCTGTCCTGTTTGGGAATCTTTCGACTATAATTTTAATAGGCTTTTGGTAAACAACTATTAATATATAGTAACGGATTGGAACTTAGAACCACCGTTTTGGAACGTGTCACTGGAAAAAAAAACACATCGGGACGTCGTGGAGGGGTCTTCTCATGTGGTGTCAGTGCTTTGTCATTGTTCACAAAGTGCCGCGTATATGCAGCAAAACTAAGTTTTTGGACTGTTTTGGAAACAACTTAGAACCACGACGCGTTTTTGTAGCAAATCGGAGACCCTCTCACGGTTTTAGACCCCAAAACATGTCGACTTAGAACCACGTCCAAGAAGAGGTTGAGCCATCATCCATCATCATCATCATCATCCTCGTCCAGCCATCATGCAGCAATCTCTTGCCGCTCGCCGCTCGTGGAACAGCCAAACTGGTGGATAAAGACAGCGTCAGGGTAGCATTTTGATGACACAAAGGGCAAACAGGCAACAATCTATTTGAATGATAAACGTATGTGCCGTATGTGTCTATTTCTGATTATTTCTGCATTGGAACGAAGTGTGCAATTTCTTTTTATTTCTGCACTGATGCTTGGTGCAGACTGTTCAATAGCACGACAATGAATTCGGAGGGCATTCCCGGTGCCATGGCTGTTTGGAATGTTCAACAGATGCTGGAGGATACGTTGCTTCTCAAAGGTATGGAGGACAGCAAGCTCGCATTGGCCCCCAAACCTTCTAAGCCAGAAAAGGAAGCAGGGGAAAGCGAGGAAGAGCTTGCTGAGCCATCTTCCTCATCGGGCAAAGTTGCTGAGAGCGGTGATGCTGCGAAGTGATTTGCATCAAATCCAGTGCACGTTTTAACCCCTATTCAAAATGTTTATTGTATCTAAACTTCTGGTGGCTTCCGTAGGAGTTTCGCTTACAACAGTGTTTTGGCTATATTTCCGTTCATTCATATTCACCTATTTTCACTGATTTCCCTTCATGTCCAGTCGTATCCATTCAATTCTGTTATACAACGTCGAGGAGAGTCATTCTAAGTTGTGTTGGTACGGGGGCGTGTAGCATGCTTTGCTGACTTTTCGTGGCTGGCGTATGCGTTTAATTTCTTATTGTTTTTGTTGCTTGTTCTTTTCTTTCTGCTTTGGTCACTTCAGTCTTTGCATGTCCATTCATTTTGACCTATTTCCTTTGATTTCCATTCAGGTCCAGTCTTACCCATTCAGTTCTGCTCATGACTATTCTAAGTTGTGTTGGTGCGGGTGCGCGTAGCATGTGCTGCTGACTTTGCCTGTCCATTCATTTGGACCTGTTTCCACTGGTTTCCATTCATGTCCAGTCTTTCCCATTCAGTTCTGTTCATGTCCAGGAGAGTCATTCTAAGTTGTGTTGGTACGGGGGCGTGTAGCATGCTTTGCTGACTTTTCGTGGCTGGCGTATGCATTTGATTTCTTATTGTTTTTGTTGCTTGTTCTTTTCTTTCTGCTTTGGTCACTTCAGTCTTTGCATGTCCATTCATTTTGACCTATTTCCTTTGATTTCCATTCAAGTCCAGTCTTACCCATTCAGTTCTGCTCATGACTATTCTAAGTTGTGTTGGTGCGGGTGCGTGTAGCATGTGCTGCTGACTTTGCATGTCCATTCATTTTGACCTGTTTCCACTGGTTTCCATTCATGTCCAGTCTTTCCCATTCAGTTCTGTTCATGTCCAGGAGAGTCATTCTAAGTTGTGTTGGTACGGGGGCGTGTAGCATGCTTTGCTGACTTTTCGTGGCTGGCGTATGCATTTCTTGTTGTTGCCAGCGACAGACAGATTGTGAAATCCATTCCCGATTCCGAAGCACAGAGCTGCATTGTATGACTATATATATAGCAATTAACAATGTTGTAGAACATTTTCGGGCATCATTCCAAAATACTTTAAATTTGCATTGTTGGGGATCGTGCAGAGAGTCTAAGTTCCACGAAATTATCATGAACGCAAATGCTGTCGATAAAGAGTCCCTGAGCCAACCCCTCAAATTTCAAAGGGTTTATATGCCCTAGTTTGGGTTCCGTTCGGTCAGTGGCTACATCTTTTTGGATGCTTGCCAAGGCCCGTTGAGCCAGTCAAGCTGCATTCCGACGTCAAGGTGTGTCAGCGATGGCAACTTGTCAACGCAACCGGTGTCGCGGTGTCGCCTATGGGTGAACAAATGCAGCATTCTAAGTGACCAGTACCACCTCGAGGTTGCAAAGTATTTGTATTCAGTATCAATATCTTTTATTGATATACAATATATTTATATATATATATGTATAATTCTATATGTGCGCCATGTGGTATATGCACATATACATGTAGATTTTAAGATATGTATATTTTTGAGTATAAGTGCATGCCAACTAAGTACACATATATATATATATATACACATAATATCCTTCCCCGTGTTCCCAGGTGTACTGTGAAGTTTGGGGATTCCAGCCGGAAATTCGCGGTCGTTGACTACTCCAACATGGAAACGGCGAAACTGGCAGCAAATGCTTTCCGCAAGGGTGCGGAGAGCTTGCAGATCCAGTTTGAGACTCACAAGGGGAAGGAGACAATACCCTTTGCTTGTTGCAGCAAGTGTTTCGAAGTGACAGGTTCTATGTTCATGGAAGCGCACCGGTGCACATAGACGGAACCATGGGAAAACCACGTTATGTATGATGTTTATACAGTCTCTTTGCGAACATGTGATACAACCATTTACCCACACACCATTTTTGTGAATATACACCGACCTGTGGTAGGACCGAGATGGATGGTTGGAGGAAAAGGGCTTGGTTTTGAAGGGAAGGTTGGTCTCGGACAAGCTGAAGAGCCTTCAATCATTGTGTTGCAGTGGCTCTGTTGGTGCCTTGCTTCAAAGACGGTCACGGATGTTCATATAATGCATAAAGGTAAAAAAATAGAGGCAGAGAGATAGATATATATCTATATTTAGATACAAGTTTCAGTTCCATCCTTTTCCCCTTGGCGCCGCTGCAAGGCTGCCTGGAGCAAACGATCTTGGATGGTGTCTGCCCGTCAGTTCAAGGGACCATGAAATGGGAAGCAGGTTCAAAAAGCATTGTATGCACTTGGGGAGATGGAACCGCCACAGCTACTGAGAAGTTTGCTAATGCAGCGAGCGCTTTCAAATGGTTTGGGCAGCAAGAGTCGAAGATCCACAAAGATGACCCCGTTTCCCAACAGCACATATCTACATTATTTTGTAAAGTCTTATTCTGGACTGGTGACTGGTGTCATTCTAAGTTGTTGCCAAAAGCATGCAGTGGAGGATTTATGTGTCAACCGCACGTCCGCAATTAGGTTTGTTTGCATATTTTCCATTCTGTACACCAACCTAGAGGTCTGCATGACATTGAATCATATGTGTGATCAGTGTGATCCTTTGCGCCAATACCTCAGGTATTGGCGCAGGCGATGCACATTGTCGACAAGTCTGGTCCCAGTGATATCGGCCTCCTTTTGCCCAAAGATGCTCATGGTGAGTTATCATCCTTGCCAAACATCCTCCAGGATGTCGTGAAAACACAGCCTTCTTTTTCACCAGCACTGTCTCTGTCACGTGTGGCCGTTCAGAAAGCTGCAGTCACGAGTTTTCAGACTTGGGCAATGCGGAAACCGGCTTTGATTGGAGTTTTTTTTGGGCAACCAAAGAAATCCAATGCTTGGAAGACCTTTCGTATAGTTGTGGCATCTTCGTTTGAGGAAGTAGCTACCAATGGCAAAGTTGCTATTATGTGTGAAGATGAGAAGCTCAAGGTTGTCGGGATGGCAATGCTGGCAAATGAAACGGATGAATCGAAGAAGGAGATCGCTTTGAAATGGTGTAAGGACAACGCCCCTACGGATCTTCATCCTCTACTGTGTGTCTTTGTAACTCGATTATTTCCATATATATATATATTTATAATTAGAAAACATTGTATTGATAGTTGATTTGGAATGCTCAGGGGCACCACATTCTGAGAATCCAGGGGTATGTCTATATAAATTTTACACATTTTGAGCACATATTGACAACAGCATTTATGTCTCTATATATACACATGCCATTATATATATAGTATTGATATTGGCTGTTCAGGGAGGACACATTCTAAGTTGCGCTATGCAGCGCTCATCCACACTTGTTTTTGCATGCAACTCAGGCCAGCCCATCCAAGCCGGGCAGCTTTGCTTTCTTCGAATTTTGCGGGGAGGCATTTACCGCCGTTGACCCTGTGTGGGGGAACATGGTCCAAAATGGTAGGTCGAACGTTTGCCTTTTGGAGACTTTGCTGGCCTCCAACCGCGAACGTCTATACCGGGAAGTGTGTAAGACGGTTGTGAAAGAAGCCTGCAAAGGTATCTTGTCTGCTTCCTCCGAGGAGAGGGCAAAAGTGAAGGTCCCTTTCGAGGTAATAAGGGTGGCAGGAGATGGCAGGTGTGGTTGGCGTTCGATTCTGGCAAGCCAAAACGTATCTGGCTACCGTTCCGTGCCAAGGACTGCCAGGGCGTACTATGTTGCGCTCTGTGTTGTATATAAGGGGCGTCCTCCCACCATGCCAAACTTAGAATGAGGGTGCTTCCCTGTATGCTTTAAGAAAACAATATTTGAAACATCTTGAAATCACAGATTTCTAGTGTATATACTTCTTCAAATGCTCTCGGGACCTCCCTAGTTTCAGAATGCATTTCCAGGAACACAGCTCACTACCCGATTCACAGCGTGCAAAACAAGATTGAAGTCGAAGAAGCCAAACTTTTCTGCGAACATGTGTGACACTTTGGCTTGTGCTTCATCAAACATGGTTTCCTTTTGTTTCCTTTTCTGATTGTGGGTGTTTGAACCAACCCTGCCTTACACACACACACACACACGCGCACAATTCTTTTCCTGCCTTTTCACCTCTGAGGTCAGACAACCATGCACAGATTCCCCAAGTTGGAGAACCGGATTTCTGAAATTCTCAAGGATGGCATGTTTTCAGTTGCTGATTTGGCATGGATCGCGCCATGCCTCGAAACTTCAATCAGAGTCAGCATGCAGGATGACACCCACAAAGCTGTTTTGAACAAGGGGCTTGAAGTGCAGAAGGATGGCTTTTTTGGATCTGGGAGTATCACGATACACTTGCTTTTCTCCTGGATGAAGCTTGAATCCGGAAGATTGGTTGGGCATTTTGATCTTCTACAACCTTGCCAAAAGACTCTGTTTGCAACCTTACTTCCGCCAGACGCTACTCGGCCCTTTCCTTGTGTTTGCTTGCCCTGACCCATGCGATGACTCATATGTTGTATTTAACTTTTTGATATATATATATATATATATCGCATATGTGGGTGTTTGCATCTCGCCCCAATTCATATATGGACCCAGGTTTGTGTTCCACGAAGCACCCTTCAAAGGGAAGAATTTCTGAAATTCTATGTGGACGAGGCGTGGGAGGGGAGAGTGATCGGGCCTGCTGACTGAACATAGAATGATGTACAAAAGGGGATCTATCGTGAACTCTGATTGTATAGCTATACTTACCCCATTTGCCGCTTGCTCGGTCAGGAAGCTCCAGCCGAGCAGCCAGAGCTAAGCAAGCCGCTTGAGGACAGCTGCTGCTTGGGATAGTGGAAGGTTTTCTTGCGCGTGCAGTAAATAAATATATATATATAATTGTTCAAATTTGTTAGGCTTAAACATTATTGAACTTAGAACATGTTTGCCAGGAGCACAGTGCATGCTTGAGATGTTGCCAGCCGCAGCCATCATTCTTGCAATTCAAAGGGTTCAATCGACCTGACCGTTTCTGGTGCCCGCCATGCTGAATCTTCCTCAGCGCGATTTGGTGGCCCACCTCCAGGCATTGAGTGATCAGGGCAAGCTTCGGGATATTCTGGATCAGGTGAGGCAGGTGAGCCCATCTCCAGATGAGCCAAGCCCCCTTACCCCGTCTGATGCGATTGACAGCTCCGATTCCGGCTTTATGCGCAACTTGTTGCAGACACCGACACCGGAACCGGAACCAGATCATCCCACCATTGTCGTCAATGGCATCGAATTGCCCCCTTTGATTGATGATGTGGAGACATGGGGTCGGACTGTGTGTGTCCTTCCCAAGTTTGGGAAGAAGAAGTACAGCTACGTTGAGCTGGTTGTTGCCGCCCAGCAGGATGAGGAAGTCAAAACGTATTTGGGATGGGTGCTCAAGCACCGATTTCATTCAGAGAAAGTGTCAGACCTCAACCAGTATTTGCATGCTTCGGGATATCCCACGAAGAAGCCCGTCGAGACAAAGGAAGGCATGGTCTATCCCGGAACCTCCGAGCTACGCATCTTGAAGTGAAGCGGCCCGGGCAGTAGTAAGAACTCGTTTGGTGGGGGAACCAGAGCTGTCTTCAGAGGAATGCGTTTCATCAGAATCAGAGGAAAAAAACCGGTACTTCGCAAAACTTAGAACATGTGTCATTGCAGCCGCCACTATTATATATGCAAAGGAATCATATTTCTCGATCCAAGCCTATCTTGAACGCACTTGCGTGGCCTCACATGTTCTATGTTCCAAGAATTTCCGAGGGTATAGCATGCTTCCAGGAGAGAGAGAGAGAGAGAACATCCTTCAAAAACACCACCTACCACTTTTCTGTGTCCACCTGCATTGGTGACAGGAGACGGAAGCTGATGCTGTCAGCGCCAAGCCGGAATTGGCGCAGGCCAATGACAGATTATGACAGACTTGCAACATGTGGCTTGTGACAGACTTGCAACATATGCCACATTTGCATTTTCATGACAAGAATTCTCAGGATGATCTAGTTTGCAACCTATTTGCGCCCGTTTTCGATCCTCATTTCAAATTTGTGGTCCATTTTTGCATTGGTGCAAGGAGAAAGCTGATGCCGATTTGAAAGAGTCATTCCAGATGCAGGCGAGGTCTTCAAAATCCTTCCTTTTCGTGCAGGAACTCAACTTAAACATTTAGCTTCGAAAAAAAACTGCAAAATCCATCAGAAATGTTCGGAATTTGTGGGAGACATATGCAACTTAGAATGTCGTCATGTTCAGTCAAGTTTCTATGAACGTGGTAGGCCCCTGGAACATTGTCGGAGCAATTGCCAGAGACAGCTGCAGACAAATCAGAGGAGTGATGGGGGGCATTGGACAGACATTCATAACACCTCTTTGAATCCAAGACTTGTTCACCAGCATTGTGGCCAGGAGATGGAAGTTGATGCTGCCAGCCGCGCACCACCGCTGGAAGTTGTGCAGGCCAAGGACAGATGATGGCAGATTTGCAAGATCACATGGGCATTTTCAAAGCGGTGACAAAAAGTAGATGATTTTGGAAAGGATTCTCAGGATGATCTAGTTTGCAACCTATTTGCGCCCGTTTTTGGATCCTCATTTCAAGTTTGTGGTCAATTTTTGCATTTGGTGCCAGGAGAAAGCTGATGCCGATTTGAAAGAGTCATTCCAGATGCAGGCGAGGTCTTCAAAATCCTTCCTTTTCGTTCAGGAACTCAACTTAAACATTTAGCTTCGAAAAAAAACTGCAAAATCCATCAGAAATGCTTGGAATTTGTGGGAGACATATGCAACTTAGAATGTCGTCATGTTCAGTCAAGTTTCTATGAACGTGGTAGGCCCCGGGAACATCGCCGGAGCAATTGCCAGAGACAGCTGCAGACAAATCAGAGGAGTGATGGGGGGCATTGGACAGACATTCATAACACCTCTTTGAATCCAAGACTTGTTCACCAGCATTGTGGCCAGGAGATGGAAGTTGATGCTGCCAGCCGCGCACCGCCGCTGGAAGTTGTGCAGGCCAAGGACAGATGATGGCAGATTTGCAAGATCACATGTGCATTTTCCATTTTCAAAGCGGTGGCAAAAAGTAGATGATTTTAGAAAGGATTCTCAGGATGATCTAGTTTTCAACCTATTTGCGCCCGTTTTTGGATCCTCATTTCAAGTTTGTGGTCAATTTTTGCATTGGTGCCAGGAGAAAGCTGATGCCGATTTGAAAGAGTCATTCCAGATGCAGGCGAGGTCTTCAAAATCCTTCCTTTTCGTGCAGGAACTCAACTTGAACATTTAGCTTCGAAAAATAACCGCAAAATCCATCAGAAATGCTTGGAATTTGTGGGAAACATTTGCAACTTAGAATGTGGTCATGTTCAGTCAAGTTTCTATGAACGTGGTAGGCCCCGGGAACATCGCCGGAGCAATTGCCAGAGACAGCTGCAGACAATTTGGAGGACGCTGTGGGATGCTGTGGGTTACGGATGGACTCAAGGTGGTTCAAGGGCATTGCGCATGGATATTTTTGTCATTGCGGAATGGCAGGTTTTGTTTTGCTGCTGAAATCCAAACAATTTCATGAAGAACATGTGCTTTTTGCCCGCCGCTCAAACCTTCAAGTTCGAATATTTTCCCTCGGGGTTTGGGACTTTGAGGCTCGCCATGGAGATGTTTTTGATGCTGTTTGCCTGGCTTGCGCTGTTGGTGATGGTGCTAGTTTGTTTGGACGGGCTTTGGCAGAAACTTCTCCTTTGCTTCAAAAAGCCGCACACAATCCAATCCTCTGTGCCACGCAGCACGAACTGGTTGCATGATCCCACCCTTGCAACTTCGATGACTGCAGAAAACGAGACCGATCCACCAGGAAATGCTGCCGGTGTGCATGTCGACACCCCCGTGATCGTGATTGATCCTGCTCCAAACATGGAAGATGCTAGCACGTGGCATTTGCAGTCGCCAGGTGGAAAGCATTTTAGGCCGCTGAAAATCAAAAACCGCAAGCCGAAACTTGCATCTGACCATGTCAGTGACTAGAGGTTTGGCCTCAGAAATCACAAAACAGTGATCCATGGCACATAGTACTATAGCAACATGACTGTACAGGCCTGACGCTCAGCCACGCTGCAGAAAATAGATTGCCTCCATCGCCTGTTTTTCGATCCTCATTTCAAGTTTGTGGTCCATTTTTGCATTTGGTGCCAGGAGAAAGCTGATGCCAATCTGGAACAGCCATTCCAGATGCAGGCGAGGTCTTCAAAATCCTTCCTTTTCGTGCAGAACCTCAACAACACTTAAACATTTCGCTTCGAAAAAGACCGCAAAATCCATCAGAAATGCTTGGATTGTGTGGGAAACATACGCAACTTAGAATGTGGTCATGTTCAGTCAAGTTTCTATGAACGTGGTAGGCCCCGGGAACATCGCCGGAGCAATTGCCAGAGACAGCTGCAGACAAATCAGAGGAGTGATGGGGGGCATTGGACAGACATTCATAACACCTCTTTGAATCCAAGACTTGTTCACCAGCATTGTGGCCAGGAGATGGAAGTTGATGCTGCCAGCCCCGCACCGCCGCTGGAAGTTGTGCAGGCCAAGGACAGATGATGGCAGATTTGCAAGATCACATGGGCATTTTCAAAGCGGTGACAAAAAGTAGATGATTTTGGAAAGGATTCTCAGGATGATCTAGTTTGCAACCTATTTGCGCCCGTTTTTGGATCCTCATTTCAAGTTTGTGGTCAATTTTTGCATTGGTGCCAGGAGAAAGCTGATGCCGATTTGGAAGAGTCATTCCAGATGCAGGCGAGGTCTTCAAAATCCTTCCTTTTCGTGCAGGAACTCAACTTGAACATTAGCTTCGAAAACAACCGCAAAATCCATCAGAAATGCTTGGAATTTGTGGGAAACATTTGCAGCTTAGAATGTGGTCATGTTCAGTCAAGTTTCTATGAACGTGGTAGGCCCCGGGAACATCGCCGGAGCAATTGCCAGAGACAGCTGCAGACAAATCAGAGGAGTGATGGGGGGCATTGGACAGACATTCATAACACCTCTTTGAATCCAAGACTTGTTCACCAGCATTGTGGCCAGGAGATGGAAGTTGATGCTGCCAGCCGCGCACCGCCGCTGGAAGTTGTGCAGGCCAAGGACAGATGATGGCAGATTTGCAAGATCACATGTGCATTTTCCATTTTCAAAGCGGTGACAAAAAGTAGATGATTTTGGAAAGGATTCTCAGGATGATCTAGTTTGCAACCTATTTGCGCCCGTTTTTGGATCCTCATTTCAAGTTTGTGGTCAATTTTTGCATTGGTGCCAGGAGAAAGCTGATGCCAATTTGGAAGAGTCATTCCAGATGCAGGCGAGGTCTTCAAAATCCTTCCTTTTCGTGCAGGAACTCAACTTGAACATTAGCTTCGAAAGCAAACCGCAAAATCCATCAGAAATGCTTGGAATTTGTGGGAAACATTTGCA
>VSDK01029640.1:581372-614494 GCA_009767595.1 Symbiodinium kawagutii | reverse complement strand
CGCACCGCCGCTGGAAGTTGTGCAGGCCAAGGACAGATGATGGCAGATTTGCAAGATCACATGGGCATTTTCAAAGCGGTGACAAAAAGTAGATGATTTTGGAAAGGATTCTCAGGATGATCTAGTTTGCAACCTATTTGCGCCCGTTTTTGGATCCTCATTTCAAGTTTGTGGTCAATTTTTGCATTGGTGCCAGGAGAAAGCTGATGCAGATTTGAAAGAGTCATTCCAGATGCAGGCGAGGTCTTCAAAATCCTTCCTTTTCGTGCAGAACCTCAACAACACTTAAACATTTCGCTTCGAAAAAGACCGCAAAATCCATCAGAAATGCTTGGATTGTGTGGGAAACATACGCAACTTAGAATGTGGTCATGTTCAGTCAAGTTTCTATGAACGTGGTAGGCCCCTGGAACATTGCCGGAGCAATTGCCAGAGACAGCTGCAGACAAATCAGAGGAGTGATGGGGGGCATTGGACAGACATTCATAACACCTCTTTGAATCCAAGACTTGTTCACCAGCATTGTGGCCAGGAGATGGAAGTTGATGCTGCCAGCCCCGCACCGCCGCTGGAAGTTGTGCAGGCCAAGGACAGATGATGGCAGATTTGCAAGATCACATGGGCATTTTCAAAGCGGTGACAAAAAGTAGATGATTTTGGAAAGGATTCTCAGGATGATCTAGTTTGCAACCTATTTGCGCCCGTTTTTGGATCCTCATTTCAAGTTTGTGGTCAATTTTTGCATTGGTGCCAGGAGAAAGCTGATGCCAATTTGGAAGAGTCATTCCAGATGCAGGCGAGGTCTTCAAAATCCTTCCTTTTCGTGCAGGAACTCAACTTGAACATTTAGCTTCGAAAAAAACCGCAAAATCCATCAGAAATGCTTGGAATTTGTGGGAGACATATGCAACTTAGAATGTGGTCATGCTCAGTCAAGTTTCTATGAACGTGGTAGGCCCCGGGAACATCGCCGGAGCAATTGCCAGAGACAGCTGCAGACAAATCAGAGGAGTGATGGGGGGCATTGGACAGACATTCATAACACCTCTTTGAATCCAAGACTTGTTCACCAGCATTGTGGCCAGGAGATGGAAGTTGATGCTGCCAGCCGCGCACCGCCGCTGGAAGTTGTGCAGGCCAAGGACAGATTTGCGGCATTTGCATTTTGCGTTTTGTCAAGAACCGCCAGGATTACACACATATATTTGTATTCATGTTCCTTTGTTTCGATGTTTATCGACATTGAGACCTCCTGTGCGCAGCCTACCAGTGGCTCTCCTTATTTTGGACAAGAACTTAGAACAGCGTGCAAACTTGAACTTAATGATGGATAACCCGGATGATCATTGTCGTTTTTAAGAATTTTGAGATGATTCTTTATAATGTCATTGGAACATTATTCCAAAGTATGTTTTTTCCTCCATAACCAAAAAAAGTACCTTCTTTGTGGGCAGGGTCATTGTGGGAAGAGATGTGGGGAAACCAGTGAGGGACGAAAGCTTTGCAGGAAACCGAGCGATTCTTTTCCGAGAATGTGAAGCAACGGGGTTCTGATGGCTTCTTTTGCGGCTTAATTGTCAAAAGGATGTTTGCGCAGCGCTTTGTCACTGAAATTGACTCTGAACGGAAGACCATGGAGGTGAGGAGCAAGCCTCTAAAGTTTGTCAGCGAGGGGGAAAGGATCTTGCTTGTGAGCTCCGAGAAATTCCGTCCTCGCGAAATCTTGGCCATTCTGGAGTATGAGTTCACAATCCCGTTGTCAGAAACCAATTTTTCCAGGTTTTACTCAGTGCACCAGGTGTCAGACACAGAATTCCAGGACTACAAGAAATCACTCAGCCGATGGGAAGGGAAATGTTTTGGGCTTCAGTTTAAGCTGATTCACAAGTTTCAACCTCCCCTTGTTTGGGATTGCAAGCATGGAGAGGTTTGGGTCTACGTCTCTCCTCAATCTGTCAAGGCCACAGTGAACCCTATCACGAGAAGTCTATCCTGGGCAAAGAGTGGATCATTTTCAGACTGTGCATCTCAATCTGTCTTTTCAAAGGGGCCTTCTGACTCCTCCCGCAGCATTGACATTGGCATTGAAAGTGCCGAGGAGCCTCAACCAAAACGGCAGCGAGTAGAAGAAGTGCTGCAAGATGCAATTTCATTTGGTGAACCGGATGGGAGGATGGCAGAGGGGAGTGAGGCAGCTGAAGATGACAACCCATGCGCATGGGCGAAGGACGGACCTGTGACATGCATCATCCTACAGGAAAATGAATGGCAAGCTTTGATCAAGGAGACCAGCGCTGCCATTCTTCGACCTTTTGCTTGTCAGCACGAGACCATGGTAGTGTTGGTGCGTCGGGACTCTGGACACATGGTTGTGGGGCAAGTGCATCCTGCACTTTCCACACAAGTGTTTGGCGCAGGAGAAAATGCCGCACGACGCTTGCCACCTTTCTGGTCAGATGTGTATTCTGAGAAGCAGATAAAGAACATCCTAGTATACAAGGTGGTATGGAACTGGCAGTTCGATCAGGTGGTTGCGTATGATTCTCCGTCTTGTGCTCGTTTCCTGGATGTCGCTCCAAGGTTCCGAAACAGGCCACTCATAGTTGAAGCCTCTGAGTTGCAAGCCTGTCAACTTCAAGGACCAAAAGAGCGAAACTTCTTTGAGACCGCGAGATTTCTCACAGAGTTGTTGGATCCGAAGCTTTCAGAGGTCTTGGCCCACAGGGTTTTGCAGTTGGCCCGAAGGAAAGTGTGCATACGTATCGGAACGACTTGCTCTGGAACAGACATTTGCATTGCAGCGTTGAAAGATCTTATTCGGTTCTTGAATCAAGAGCAGGTGGGTTTATGTGTTTTTTTCCTTGAAACTGCTGGGTTTGTTGGGGAACTTAGAATCACGCTTTGCAAGTGTTGAGAAAGAACATGAGTTCATCAGATATATGTATATATATATATATATCTATCTATATACATACATATTATGTTATTTTATATGCTACTAGTGTTTGTTGACTCCAAGTTTGTTCCCTTCAGGGAAGCGATGCTGGACACATCTCTGTCGATCACGTTTTTAGTTGCGAGAAACATCCCGTCAAACGGCAACTCCTATTGGAGCAAGGTGGAATGCGTCATTTGTTTGGCGACGTAGCCGACTTTGCTGCAGGAGAAGGCCATTGCTACATCTGTGGGGCGTCGCACAAGATTGACAAGGAAACCTGCGGCATTGACATTCTACAGGCTGGCCCAGCATGCGTCGACATCTCGAAATGCAACAACAGCCGCAAAAAACATGCTGGATCGTATGATGGGAAAGCAGAAGATTCAAGTGGCAGTTCTGGAGCGACATACGAATGTGGATTCAGAAAGGTACGGATTGCCAAACGTTGCTTTTTCTCATCCCAAGCCTGTCATTGGCCCGTTCCTGTCCCATTTCAATCTATGCGGGAAACATAGAATGTGTACGCATGATAGAGGAATCATGGGGTAAGGTTTTTGTAGGTACATACCAATTTCAGATATATATAGGTAAATTCATATGAGACCATTTGCATATATATATATATAGAAGTATCAGCATTGGGTGACAGAAAGAAAACATAGAATATGACGGCCTCCAAATGAGAACGTCGTACCATGTGCCCATACAGGTCATTGAGATTCTTCAGCCGAGCTTGGCCATCTACGAAAACGTAAAAGCCGCAGCCGAAAAGACAAAAGACAAGAAAGGCGTTGTGCACGAGCCCTGTGTCCAGGCCAGTTGGGATACAAGACTCCTGTGCGCTAGCAAATGCTTAGGTTGTGAAAGACATGCAAAGACACATGTGCATTTGGTATATTTAGATGCAGTGTTTGAGAGAAGCCACAAGGGAATACGGTCCCGCAGGTTGTGCGAAGGCATTAAAAGATCTTGGATACAACTTCGTCCTCAACTCAGAGTTTTTCATTCAGGGCGTGAACAGGAAAGAAATGGGAAGAAATCGAAAAGTATGCCACAAATATATCTGAAAAAATATATATATATATGTGTGTGTGTGTGTGTGTGTGTGTGTGTGTTTTTCTGAAAGCATTGTAGATGGGGAACTTTACCAATTGCCTGGTACTTCTTTCAAAGAGCCAATACCGACTTGACTACAGACAGAACTTAGAATGAGTAGCATCGGGCTGCAGTCGCTAAGGTATTCCAGGTTCTCGACTCGATGAACTATTTGTTGCCCCAAAGGCGCAACCGAGTTTGGGGGATATGTACCCCCATCACCTACAAAGAGCCTTCATGCCTGAGCGTGGATGATGTCTTCAAGGAAAGTTTGATGAGTATGCGCTCAAATTGGCAGTTCCCTACAGAGGTCAATTTTCCGCCCAAACCCGACCGGCAAACACCTCCCGCGAGCACGCGACACGTGAGATTGGTTGAAGGGGCAATGGCGAAGTATTTTGCGCACGAGAATCTGTTTGTGGATTGCACCAACAGTGAATCAAGGCCATCGCAGCAAGTGGGAGGTATCCCGTGTGTCATGCCAAGCCACCCAATATACTTTGTGGGGCAGGAGCGTTACTTGGAAGGGGAAGACTTCCTGTCAGCGCAGGGGCTGTGGCCCTGTGGGTTCAAAGATTCTGTCTACCAACAGATTTTGGACAAGGGGATTGCGCAGGATTTGGCCGGAAACAGCTTTTCCTCAACTGTTTCTCAAGCCGTGATGCTCGCTGCTTTGGTCACTTCAGATGGAGCTTGGGAGTCTATGGGTTCCTCCGCCACGCCCCAGCAGAGCAATGAGCGCCCCGCAGCAATGTTGCGCAGATTGCGGGGGAAGCGCGCAGCGCCCGAATATGACCACCTCAAGAAACCTCTTTGCCGCCGTGTTAGAATCAGGAAGAACAAGAGGAAGTACAAGAGGAAACAACCTGGAACCGATTCCCGCAAGAATGGTTCTGGCAAATCTTGCGTTGCTACAATTTGGGACAAAGAACAAATGCGGGGGCCCCAGTGTCAGTTCAGTATATGCAAGTTGTGATTGTTAGGCAAATTTGGGAACTTCATATAGTTGAAAAGGAGATAGTTTGGGTACTCGTGTTGTGTCATTCTAAGTTGAACTACATTCATTCACCAGAACCATGTCCTCTTGCCCTGCAGAATGCGTGCATATCATCAAGTAGTCGCTGATGGTGTGAAAAAGCCGGCCAAAGCGGTGGCGGACAAGAACCTCAAGGGCTACTACCACTCATGCATGTACAAGTGGAAACGCCAGCGCCGTGAAGACAGCTGGGATGTCATTTGCGCAGCCTCGCCACGTTTGGCGAAGAAATATCGGGAGCTTCCCAACGTCATCAGGAACTTCCTTGGCAAGGCCAAGAAATTTCAATCTCGAACTCCAGCTGATGATGTGTCCAAGACGAAGACATCTATTTTGCCACTCCCTTTTCAAGAGATGGTTGGGGAAGTAGTACTGGAAAGATTGGAGTGGGGTGAAGAAATGGATTTTCACTTTGTTTCCTCTCTCATGGCCACTGCGATCGAGCAATGGAACGTTTGTGTGCAGTCCGTCCGGGAGGAGTTGATGTCTCCACAAGCGATCTTGCAGCACATTGAGGAGCAGGGCATCACTGAGCAGAAGGACATCGAAGCAGCGCTTGAGTCGATTCAGGAGCAAACTTCTTCGCTGAAAGAGATTTCTTTGAAGCCTGCTGATGGTGAATTTCTGTTTCTTGGCTATGGATACATTGCACACATTCTAAGTTCTGGTGGAGTTTGAGGAGTATATGGGAATAATTGTATAGCGCTATAATTGTCAAACCTTTGGCTACCTACAACCCTCTGAGGGAAATAAAACAAGCTTTATTGAATGGATTCATTGGAAAAAAGGACGGAACTATATTCTATGTTTGCACGGGCTTTGCGCCAAGAAACCACCGTACCCTGTTGTTGAACCATATCCCAAGTTATGCCACCATATGTGGCAGCCAAGGCGACAAGCACATCGGCTTTGCGCAAGATGTTCTATCGGCCTTCAGTCCAACCCGAAACCCGGAAAACACTTGAAGTACGATCACCCCGCCATGCAGCAAGTGAGGGATTATGTCGCATTCCAAGTTGAAGGCAACCATTGCCACAAGGCATTGGTTGCCAACTTCGACCAAGTTTGGTCGTTGAATTGGAGACCAAGGAAGAGAACGCTGATACGAAAAGGTGGCGAAGATGGCGTGGATGAAATCAGCAGATCTATGTCGCTCAGAAGAGCAAGACATTGCATTGAGCGCTTTCTGAACCGCCCGCTGACAGAGAAGATGGGCAAGAACAACGACCCAGTCACAATCAAGCGTGCTGAGCTGCAAGGAGGGGCAACTGCATGTGTTCCTGTTGAAGGTTTTCGGCAACCGCGCACATTGACGACTCTGAGCTGGTCCTGCGGCCAGCTTGGCCGCGGTTTTGTGACATGCAAAGAGGATTTCATGTCGGAACGCTTGCGTGCAGAGTTGAATGAGGACCTTTGACATGATATTTGCCACACATGTGATCCATGGCAACTATTGGTTGCAATGTTTAAGTCCCTCCAATTAGATTCATTAGTATGCACTAAAGTTTGAATTCAATACAACTAAGAACATGGTGTCAAATATTCCGAGAGCAATATAAGCTACATGCATTTGCCTGGCAACAGGAGCTGGAATCTTGGCTTTATATATCCAGGCCCTCTTGCGCAAATCACTTCTGGACAAGCTCTACGATGCTAGAGTACTTGGACTTTTTTGCAGAGGAGCTGCGGCACCGAAGGAAGACCCTCAAACTCCAGCATTCCGACAGATGCTTGCTGATTTGCGATGCGGCTTCTCAGCACAGCTCCAAGCACTTCACTGCATTGAAATCTGCTTGGTGCGAGCAGCACAATGTTGTACCTAGCCTGTTTCTAAGAGTGGTTCTAAGTTGATGTTGCCATTTGATTGGTTGATTGGTAAAGCCACCATGTTTGGACTTGCGGTTGTTAATGCTTCTCTGTGTTTATTTTCATGCTCCCGGGCGCTGTCCCAGGTGATATTGACTGGGGACTCCCTGGAGTGTAGCATTCCGGGCGGGTGGGGAGCCCTAGGCTCCCCAAACGACGACCGCGACTATAATAGTTGTTTGACTTCTAGGGTTATATGATCTTTTCTGTCTGCCAGATAGAGTGCCACAAGAATTGTCGGGATATGTGTCAGACATGATGCCAGATGCTAAGGGATGTCATGGTTGGGATCACTCAAACTTAGTAACGGTTTCTGGATTTCGTGTTTTGGTTTCCTTGTGCCTAAGATGTTTTCACAATGACTTGCGAGACCTTTGACATGTTCCAAAGAACCTTTTGGCAGGTCAGCACGCCCCAACCACCGCTGCGTGCTGGTGTTTCTCATGTTTTTTAGGAAAAACATTAGTATACTACTCGCAGGCTTTTGAACAATTTTTTTTCCAGCAGGGTTTCTTTCTTTACCACAGGCACCTGCATAGGGCGAAAGGTTTGGTTTTGGTTGCCAACGGGGCGTTTTTTTTTGGTGTGTGCAAAGGGTGGTTGGTCAGGGTAGAACCCGGAGAATTGATAGGCAGCTATCAGGTTTGAAGTGAGAAGGTTCAAACTTCTCGTTTTTACATGGGTTTGGCTGCTTTTTTTCAAACCATGTGTGCTTACTCAAGATCACCATTATTTTGTTTACGCTGGAAATTTCGAAACCTGGTAGACAGCAATGTTTCGCCAGTCCCTGTTTTGTGAAAACACACATGTTTTACTGAGGGTGGAAGCGCGCTGCAAAGAGACATGGATTTGGGGGTATAGTGATGTGAAAGACCACTGTCACTGCGACTGGAATTTGTTCAAATCGTCCCTTGTGCACAAATTCTCGCATTCCATTTCCTCGCACTGCACCATGTTTTCCATTTTGGATCCAGATTAGTGTTGGCCCCCCCAACTTTTAGGGGGTCACTTCCAGGCGTTCTGGATTATAATCTATTGAGAGGGTACTTCAGGATTAAATTCAGAGGGTACCACAACTATCCGGAACAAAAACTCATCAGACCTTGCGAGAGGAGCAAAACCATGAAATCACAGGGTAAGCCACTTTGCGCGTTTCATTTTTTCAAGATGCCCTATATACCCTGCAGTTTATATGGTTTGTGCATTTTGCACGTTTGAATGGGCCTCCTCTGACCGAAACGAAGCAAAGAGTTCGATGCAAGAAGGAATGATAAAAATCTGGTACGATGAGATAGAATGACTTGTGATGAGAGAAAAAATGCAAGAAAAGTAAATGCATCTTCAAAAAAACAAACCTTGAGATAAGAAAAGACACCTTAGATAAAGTCAACGATCCACAGATATTAGCAGGGATCCTAAGGTCAACAAAGATACCTTAGTGTATGGTAAAACGTGATAGTGATATCTTTGGATGAAATTAGAAAGGTTTAAGGGAACATATCCGAAACAAAAGAAGTAAGACAGAGTGACTTAAGACAAGATTTGCTCAGATATTACAAGAAGATAAGATGATCAAACACCAAAGACATATTTTGATCAGGAAGACAACACCAGATAGACATGATAAGGCAAGGATGTCTAAGAAAAGCTTCACAAGAGCTGGGGTTTTCAGATGAGTCTGGGGCTTTGGGTTATTATGCAAACTTGTTGCTGCAAGCAGTAGGACAGGCCTATTGAAGAAGACATGGGCGGAAGATTCCAGGTCTTTTTGTGGTTCCTGAATATGTTTTTCCCCTCTTGACATGTGAGAGGTGATCATATCTTGAAAACAGGCAGGCCCACAGCGTGACAGCTACTTGTCGACCACCTTGCGACCTTGTCCACTTTACTGAGAGCCAGCCAAAATCTACCTACCACCATGTACTTGCTAAGCGCATTAATTCCCTGCAACGGTTCATACTGTGGACTTGCCACTTGATCTACTGACTTGCTACTGCTAGTCTTCCACAAACCCTGCTCCCACAAATCCAAAATGATTTGAAGTCCCAACAATCAAACTGGTTTTTGAGTAGGAACGCTCAGGAACACGAACACCAACTAAAGTTGTCTGCAACAACTGTTGAGGGATCACGCCAATCATCCTCCAACAAGAGATTATTTCTTTCCTCATTTGTTTTGCCCTGTGCTCCCGCTTGATTTCAACATATTTCAAAGGAACTTGCGAGCAAGTGGCGCCATAGAGTTGAATTGTCCTGAGTTTAGGAATCGTCACCGTTGGCATTTACACCAGTTACCCAGCAGGTTTCATGTTGAGGTCCTTTGTGCATGTGATCTAATATCTTTATTTAAAAAAATGTACCCCATGGTGTCAACATGCTTTTGAACATCACAGCTCAGGTGGACTTATAGATTGTCCGGCTGACGCCCGAGCAGCTGGCCAGGGGTCCCACTCGTAGGGAGAGAAAACTGTTAGCTGCTAGGATGTAGGTTGGTGGGGGCATGCTGGAGGTCACGTGCTACGCAAGCACTTTCAGCACGGGGAAGTCGGGTAAGGGGCAAGATGGACACAGAGGAAGACACCTTGCTGAGCTGGAGATGGCAAAGATGATGTCGATAGGTCTGTTTGTCGTTGGGTCTCTTTGTTTGTCTGTCTGTTTGTCTCTGTTTGTCTGCGTGGCCTCTGTGTGTATATGTGTAATCCATTGTTTACTTCTGTGTTAAACGCAAGTAATTTGTAAACACGTCATGCAGGTGCCGACGCGTGCGGGCGCAAATGCATACTACTTAGTAAACACGTGCTACTTAGTAAACGCATGTTATCAGGCGCCATGCGGAGTGCATACCAAGGTCTTCTCCTCCCTTTCTCAGATGCCAGCAAACAGTTTGCATTCGCCTGCAAACATGCACAAATTCAGCTGTAAGTTCGTAAGTTCAGTGGTGGCCGTGCCTTTCGTGAATGTCATGTATATATGTATATATATATATATATGGACATACTACTGATACAGTACATGACATGACATCCCGTTACATGACATGACACGACATGACACGTCATGACACGACATGACACGACATGACACGTCATGACACGACATGAGGGACACGACATGACCCGACATGACACTACATGAGACGATATGACATGACATCAAGACATGACAGTACATTACTGACATGACATTGTGCCACATCACATTGCATGACATGACCTGACATCATGACATGACATTACAGCAAATTAGTATTACATTATCATCATACTAAGTTTGCATGACACGACATTTCATAATTGAGAAAAGATAAACTTCTAAAGTTTACCAAGCAAACACCCCAGTTGCAACACACTGAAAGTGGCAGGCAATCCCGTGAACTATGGTCAAACCTTGCAAAATACATATTGATTTCCAAAATGTAAAAGCTCAAGTTAACTCAACATCATCAAGATTTAATGTATCCATTCACATATGAACATCCATTTCACTTGACAGTTGCTTCTTGCCAAACAAACATCTATGACTCTCACCTCGACATCCCCAAAGTCTACGATTGAGTCGATTTGAGTGGATTGAGCCTAATGTCGCATGAATCTAGGACTACTACACCCCAAGATACCCCCAGGACACGTGAACATGACGCCTTAAAATCCATGACCCTTGCACCCAAAATGTATGATCTTTAGGCCAACACCTCATGTGGTTGCTTTAGGTGCGGCAGGCAAGTGAAGGTGGGCTTAGGTCAACACACATGAGGTCATGAGGAGAGCAAGGGCAGGGTCAAGACTTTGGGTACCATGAGCAGCGGATCCATATATAGGGAACTTCATCGGCTATGATTGAGGTCCACCATGTTTTGTCTTGGGAAAAGCCGGAGTATGCAACAGCTTGTATCAGGACTCTACCTTCTGCCGAGGCGGACCTTCAGGTGTGTCGCTGTGGACGGCAAGTGTATTTTGGCAACTGACCAGCCGATTCTGTGATTGTGAAACTTTTGGGAGGTATTGCCGGACTCGCCGGACGAATCACCAGTGGTGGGGATCATCATTGCGATTTCGTCTTTGGCTCAGTGCCGTTTTGCAATGTTTGATTCTGAAGGTCTTCATGTAATTCTCTTAAGAACAAACGTCGTGGTTATCCCAACATCAGTGGTTGTTCGGCATTCCAGCATGGAGCCGTGCATTTTGGATTTCTTTCAACCTACAGTGCTTGTTTGGCATCCCTTCCTTCATGTATTCGCTTCCCCCATGGCCAGACTGCCAGGGTAGTCCTTTGCTTGGCTCTATGTGCCTGGGCTGCCTGGGCCTACTACACTGGTCGATGTGGCGTTGGTCACAGTCCAAGCCTAGATCCCGAGGCTGGTGCAAAGTTTCATGTGGGAGACCTGTTTGCAAACATGGACCTCCACCACAGCCCGTTGTGTCAGGCTCACGATCCCCGTCCAGCAGATATGCCCGGCCCTTGTGCATCACAGGCCAGCCCAGAGGCAGGATGCAGCTGACTCTGGTCGGTCAGAATTCTGTGTGCAGAAGTAGCCGTACGGTTGCGCCGTTCTTGGCTACGTCAGGTGCTGGATGAGGGAAATATCAAGCTTGAGGTCAGCGCTGAGAAGCACATCATGCTTTCTGGCCGATTTAATGCGCCCTGGAAGCTCCAGTACATACGCAAAGTCCACGATATTTTGCGTGCCAAAGGCGCGCCTGTATACATGGTCCAAGCGGGAGCTGGCCAGGGATTTGGTCCCATGACGATACAAGGTCTCGCCCGCGCATCCGTGATGGTCGCCTTTTGTACTGATGATTATGGCGCCAAGACCGGGGCTGGCTATGAAACTTTTGAAGAGCTCAAATTTGCATGGGACCACAAGCTGCCGATCATACCCGTGCAAATGTGTCAAGAGTATCCGCCCCAACCTCCGGATGAGGACGGGTGGAATCAGAATATGTTTGTCCTGAGAAAGGATTTGATTCGCATTGTGGACAAAGAGGCTTCTGACCCTGAAAGGGTAGCCGACGAGCTCTTTGAGGCATGGTCCACACATTACAGGACTTCCTTCGGCAGGATCCCCCGTGATACCGAGTGATTCTTTTTCTTGATCCAGTCCGGTGTTTATTAATTCAAGGTTTTAAAAGGTTGTGGCCCGATCGTTTGAACCAATTTTCCTTGGCACGACTCTTTTGTGGCGGTAGGACGGGGGATCAGCAGGATCGATCCAGCTGTAAGTTGCTGGGTTCCGGTTGTCAACATAAGTTTTGTTTCTAGACCCTAGACACAATCTGGCAGAGCTGTTGATGGTGTGCACATTAGGACTTGGTAGTGAAACACCATGGCAGAGCTGTTGATGGTGTGCACATTAGGATTTGGTAGTGAAACACCACCTTATTATGCTGCAGTGCGGTGTACGGTCAATGTTTTTGTTGTTAGCAATCAACTTTGTTCCGGTTGTGTGCCAATAGGATTTAAAGTGGGTTGGGGTTACTTTAAGCGGTTGACAGAGAAAGAGCGAATGCACGCAGTACCATGCAGTTAAAGTGACTTGATGCGCCGTGGCGTGACTTACGGCCCCTACTCGTGAGGTTTCCAGCAGGATCTGATCTTCGTAGTAGCCGCTATGGAAATCTGAAAAGTGCACGATGATTTTTCATGTTAATTGTGTTTTTTGTATAAACATTTTGATCACATAGGGAAATTTAGGAAGTTCGCATCATGAGGCATGATCAGCACGCCATGTCATGTCAAGTGTTTGGCTTTAATCCTGGGCCCCAAATGACAAAGTTCTTGCAGAACCCCCTAAGCGAACCCGTGCAAATCTATACACGCCAAATCTGGCAAGCCAGGTAGTTGGGGAAAGTTATGTACCTGAAGCAAGACTCCGTCGAGCAAACAGATGTAACCAGACGGGGTGGCGGGTCTGGTTGCTGATGGCCTTCAGGACTAAAAAGAAAACATATATCTCAAGAATGTCCGGGTGCAAAGTGAAATTTCCAGTCATTGCACATCGTAGTGTGGTTTTCGCTCTGGACGCATCACCAGTAATATCGAGGAAAAACACATTTTTCCAGAGAACTTGACTTCCGAAAGTCTGAGAAATCATTTGAGTTGAAAGATTCAGATTTCCATTGAGCGGTCTCGAATCACATTGCCTGGCTTCAACGAGCCTGGAGATTGCGGAGATCCCAAGCCCCGGTCAATGACCCACCAAGCCGAACTCAGAAAAGGTCTCCCTCGGAGATGTGGAGCCTTTGGCTGCTCTAAATTCAAGAGCTTAAGTAGGACGGACATCGAAGAAGTTTCACCGATTTTCTTGTTCAATCTCCAAGCAACACCTCCTAGTTCAAGACAAGAGCATGTGCGGCAAATATTGGATGCGCCCAAAACTTAGGGACTGATCATTCACTATAGCAACAAGGGGAAAGCAATCTCAGATGTTTGGCCAATGGAAAAGCAGCTCTGTTTTTGTTACACAAAGTGTTATGATAGCCATGCAACCCGTATGGCCTCTGGACAACTTCCATGAAGAATTCAACAGCTTCAATCAGTGCCCGCCGTCAAGATCATAATCATATCCAGGTAATGTCACAAAGTATGCGGCTTCATGGTCATGCCCTGACGTGTAAAGTTCTGGCACCGCCCCCAAAAGCGAACCTGTGCAAAACAGTGCTGGCACGCTGAGAGTCTCAGAGTAGGATGGTGAAGCGTTTGTAGAGGACTGGGGGCAGCACCAAAGATGTGACAAAGCCAGGCAACAAGAAGTGCGCTATCACTCTCTGCACTCGAGATTCAGGACACATATTGTACTTCAACGGATGATTTGACAACCATTACTTATTCACATTGTAGTTTCTGATCAGGGCATCACAAGCAACATGAGGTTAACAAAGGCTTCCCGGAGAAATACTTGACTTTTGGAAACTCTGATAAAAGATTCTGGAAGAACCAGAGGCCCTCGGAACGCTTGGCTTCAAGCTGCCTCAGTGTGCAGCTTGTAGATTTTTGCTGCTGTTCAGAAGTTCAGTGGTGAAGATCGACCTTGTCAGTCATTCCCAGATCCATGACTCGATTTCCGAGAACATCATCCACATTGTCCTTCACAGATGTAGAGCCAATTGCTGCTCTAAATGAAAATCTTTTGAAGGGCAGGCATGGGACTTGTTTTGAAACAAGTTTTTCACCCATGGTCCATTCATTCTCAAGGTTGGATCAGATATTTGTTGAAGATCCACCACATGCGACATGCTGTGATTGCCCAAAGTCGATTGCAACATCATGCTTGCCAAGCACCACATCCTGATCATTTTTGTCCAATTCTTTGTTTTGAGTTTCCAAAACAATATCCAAAATTGCAAGCACTCATTGCCACTTCAAATCTGTTTGAATGGACTCGGGCAACGGCATGTGGAAGGCGACGAATAGCAACAGTAGAGCTGCGACATTCGCACTTGCACCTTTAGCAGATGCTGAGTTTTGTACCCTCCTAATTCAAGAGCATGTGCCCCAAACATTGGATGCGACCAAAACTTGGGGACTGTTCATTCACCATAGCATCAAGGGGGAAGCAATCTCAGATATTCAAGGCCAATGGAAAAGCAGCTCTGTTTTTGTTGCACAAAGTGTTTCGATGGCCGCGCAACTTGCGTGCCATCGCGAAGCATTTACACCTAGGGCGTGGAGAAAATCGGAGCCCGACATGGATGTGGATAACAGGATAGCTTCCAGATGTGAAACATGGCCCTTTGTGGGTGTGGGGGCACATGGCCAACCAGATGAACTCTTCATGAAACCAGGTCAGTGAGGCGAAGCAATAATCCCTACATGAATGCCATCAGAATCATGACGTTCTTAGCAATGTTTGATTCATCATGAACTGACTCAGATCTTGACTCAATGATCAGCAATAATTTTGACTGTGTTCACTTTTCCGATTCAAGTCACTTAATGAATGAGTATTAAGGAATATTAAGGACAAGATCTAATCCTTCAGTTGGTGATTTCTCATCTACCCCAACCTCTGCTCGGCTCTCAGCGGACGGACCCCAGTGCGATGCCCATCGAGTCGCTGGAGTTGAGCACTCCAGTGCTGGGTTTCTCCCAGGTGCAGCCGTTGCTCACGGTGGCGGGGGGAGGAAGTCATGTGATGCTCACTGGTCCCCCATGGTGTCCTGGTGCTGTGATGATTTGACGGGAGGGGCTTGGTTGCTGGGTGGTGAATGCTGAAGTTTTGTTGAAAGGTTGAGCGCTTTCTAATGTAAATGGTTGGAGCCTGTTTCTGCTTGGTGACTGGTTGAGTCATATGTGTTGATGAGCCAAAGGTTGCTGAGTTGAAGCCACCATGTCAATGTAGTCTTGGTTGGCCGCTGAGCGTTGCTTTTGGTTAGACCTTTCCTAAGCTTACAAACCACCATGTAAGACGCCTCACATCTGAAGGTCCGAACCAATGTAGCTACCCCAGGCGGTCATGATGTGTTTGTCAAGTCACGTCATACTTCTTGATGGCACAAATGTCAAAGACACACAGATTTTTAATGCAAATGAAATTTGTGAGTGCAAAGCAGCTTTCATGGTTCGCGATAATTGACAAACCTACGAAAACAGCAATGCCAAATATCCCCGTCTATCATCCAACATATAACAATAGTCATGACACACGTTCGTTCATGATGATAATCACTGACAAGGGTCAATGATCACAATCAATGATAACCATGAAACATATTTCCAACTACCCGTAATGATAGTGCAGTCGCACATGATCTTGAGTCGTACCTGGGATGGTGTATCCGTGGTTATTCCATTTTTTACTCCGTATGCAGCCAGCACAATCATTGGCCCTCTAGAATATGTTGAGATCATTGATTGCTCTGTGATCAATCTATGACCATCATGCTCCCTAATAATAGTCCATCAACCCATCATAGTCATCATTGCAACACAAATCAAAGTGGTTGTGATGGTATTATAAACATTCAAGCATCATGGTCGTTGTTCTAGGTTGCGATCATTTGTAGCTATACGTGGAAGATCTTGCAGGTACGTCCAAGATGATATGCATTATATACACCAACAATTATTTCATGATATGCATCATATACACCAACGATTATTTCATCACTACACTCACAAAGTCATAAAGTCAATCTGATTTGGACCTTTGATGATAACTGCCATCATCATAGTGGTTAGATGATTCTGGTCAAAAAAGTTTGTACTTTATAGTATGTCATGCCATAAACAATATGTATATATACAACTATTGGTGATGTACATACATACTTACAACTTGTGCACAGGTGAGCTACAAGACGATTAACGATGCACTGATGACTGTTTTTGTAATCTGTAGGCTGATCGCTTTCGCCTCACACCACACTTCTGTCAGGTTCCATGGCGATTTACGGCACGGGCCCAAGGTTACCAGTTGTGAAACGCTTCAGTTCTGTGTTTTTTTCACAGGACAGACCAGCTTCGACGCCAAGAGATTTGTTGATGAGGAAGAAGATTCATGAATATGGTGGCATCATATCTTGGGCTCATCATTAGCACATAACAACTTCTCATGGTCTCCTTATTTCGTATGTATGATCAATTTTGTTGGATCAAAGTCCTGGAGCGAAGAGTGAAACACTACACCAACAGAATCCACTGGTCCAGTGGACTGTTTTCCGCTTTGGAATCACCCAATACAGTCACCATTAGTAACCATGCATTCCCTCCCATCCTGAGTTTGAATCCATAGGTAGCTGCTGGGTCAACGAATCGGCCAGTCCTGTCTTGAGGGAAACTCCGGAGTTATCCAATACCCAAGCTGGCGATTGCCGGCTTCGGTGATGTTCAATGCTCCGTTTTGTGGATTCCATCCTTTTAAGTGATCAATTATCCAATTCTGTGAATG
Organism: Symbiodinium kawagutii; assembly: GCA_009767595.1. NCBI lineage: Eukaryota > Dinophyceae > Suessiales > Symbiodiniaceae > Symbiodinium > Symbiodinium kawagutii. The sequence continues at coordinate 597,674 of VSDK01029640.1, read as the reverse complement.
CATTTGTCATTAATTAATGTTGATTACTTGGTTGATCATTGCTGATATTCCAAACCAAACCGTGTAACCGTGGTAACTGTTGTGCATCCAATGATGGAAGGACACGCATATTCTTCAAAGAGCACCAAACAGTTGCCACCTGAGCTTTGGTCAACATTTCGTGCCATCTTCAAGAGCAGGTCCCACTATTGTCAAGCAGTATTGAGCAGTGGTTGGCTTGCTTAGCTGTAGTAGTATCCATTTACCAGCCATCGGTACTCAGTATCAAAAGCACATGTTCGACCAGCCTCATCAGTCATTGGAAACCATTATTAATTAGTATTGATCACCAAGTGACCTTTGATCAGTTAACCCGTATCAATTAACATTTGTCAATCACTATGAACCACGATCATAAACAGTGATTGTCCCCCATCATCAGCGCTCATCAAATTCACCAGTACTATTGCTATTAGTTCCCCACTCATCAACCAATCCTTGATTGCTTATTAGCCACTCATGAACAACTCACGGACGATCCGTATCAATCAGCTTAGATTGGCTGGGAACCACCTCGCTGGGGTGGCAGAGGCGGACGGGGCGCCTGTGGCGATGTTTGCTCTGCCCAGGCGGGACGCCATATTAACCGAAAGGTGAAACATGGGTTTGGGCCATCAACGAGCCATGAATGAATCAGCATTGACCACTGCTGAAGCATCACTTTGTCGCGACTGACTCTGAAGGCATGGTTGTACATCATCTAATGATCATTTTGCCATGACTGGCCGTCAAAGCCATTATTAAGAATTGATCGGTGATCGTTGACCATCATTCGACCATGAGCATTGCTATGATCCTTTTTGAGTGAATCATTTTGATGGTTTATTGATTGATGGTGTCGTGCGTACAGCATCATCATGATTTGATGGTTTCTTTTTTGGTTGATCGTTTTGATGGATGATTGATGATCATTTAGGAAGTTTCTCGTAGTACACCAGAACATGTCCACATCCGTAGTGTCTACAGTTTTTGCTTAGCTCCTCAAAGCACGGAAGGATAAGTTGAGCGAGGACACCGTGGCAATCAAAAAGATTGAGTCACTCCAGCGATGTTTGCAGGGCGGTCCCGGAGGAAGGATGCAACGAAGAAAGCACATGCAACAATTGAATTGTAGAATTGAGTGAATCACGAACAGCAATAGCTTGTAGCAACCAGAGTTGTGGTTGGTAGATGGTCAATGACTGATCTCCATCGTGATTCAAAACCGGCAACAGGAGCAACCCTAAACTTTCCACAACATGGTATAATTATCAGATGGCAAAATGGATCCAATGCTGCACATCTCAAACTGGATTGAAAGAGTCCCATTGATGCTTCAGGATGAATAATAGCAGAACAACCGTGAATAATCTAAGGCCTCTAACCAAAGACCATAGCTTTTAGGACAAGGTGATGGTGATCATGATCAATCATATTTTAACCTATCACCATAACCCAATAATGTGCATTTTGGATTTGTACAAACATGCTGAACACAGTCCCATTACAAACCATCAACGACGCGCCAGAGTGCCTTCCACGACATCTTTGCCAAGCGAACGCTGCACGAGTTGAAGATCCCGCGGCATTTGGGCCACGAAAACTTGATCCACCTCAGGCAGGGGCCAGGGACGGTGCCCGGGGTGTGGGAGGTGGTTGTTCACAGCTGTTGCTATGGACAATAATACCGCGTAGTTATTTGACAATAGGCACCTTGGCTGCCACATTGTGTGATTGGTTGTGGGCTGATTTGCTCAGAACAAAAACCGGGATATTGATCGTGCCTTGCTGATGCAGGTCTGATACCGCCCGTTGGGACCATGGCATTTGGCAAAACTCATTTTGACACAGGTCCACAGGCTACAGGTCATAGCTGTGATCTTGCTATGATCGTTTAAACAGGAACGAAGCAGTGCCATGGGGTACCCAGTCGTGAGCGGAACCAGCATCGCACCGACCTCTTAGTGGATAGCCATCGTGGTTGAGTACTCCATGGCATGGATAGCCCCCTCAAAATCAAAGCCTTGTTAGTCCGAGTTTCGTTGGGAAACCATCTCAACCTGCTAAACACGTCAGTTCCATGTGCGATGTCTGGCGTGGCTGCGGAGCACAGGACATCTCCCTGATCGATTCTGAAGCCTCAGCCGCAAACGCCAGTTCTTCGGCTCCCAGGTGGGACCAGTGACCCTACGAAACAAGTGGTTCCGAGTTCCAGGGAGTCAAACAGATTCCGAACATCAGAAGTGTTGATGAGAACTGTTGATGAGAACTGTTGCAGCGGGAATCGCTACGGTAGCTGTTTGCTGCGGAGACACCCAAACATCTCAACAAGAGCCCTGTGGGGCTATGACTGGGATCGTTCGGCTGAACGCTTGAGGGAAGTTCAGCGTAGACGAGTTGACAGTGCTTGTTGGGCTTGTTGGTTCTTCATTAACTTACGTTTGTTTTAGGCCCTGGTCGTCTATAACGTGCGGTGGCCTTGATCATTAACCACTGAACCCTGATCATTAACTACCATGTGACCATGAATTGAACGGGGTTCATGCCATGATCCCTTTTTTGGTCAACCATCTTGCTGGTTAGTCAAATGATAGTTTTTTTGGTTGCACCGTGGCATCCACGGTGTTCCCAGTTCCTGTCGTCTCACAGGATGAGTTGAGCGAGGGCGCTGCAGCGATAGAGCCGCTCCGGCGAGGTCGGGTTGCATCAGGTTTGTATTGGGAATTCGCTAGAATAGAAGGTTAACATGCCCACTGGTGCTTGGCTCAAGTTTTGTAGGCTAGCACCTTGTAAGCCTTCTAAGGAATGCTAGACCTGCGTCACAATGGCTGCACCCCAGTGGGTGCTGCTGCTTTCGCTCACCACCTTTGCTGCCCCCTTTGCTGCGTTTGAACACTCATGGTTCTGGTGGATTGCACCCCCACCAGATTCAGAGCGATCATCGACAGCACCCGGGGTTCCCTTGGGTGGAGAAGCAAGTTTCCTTGAAGGGCAGGCCGAGCCCTCAGAGGAAAATGGAGAACAGGGGTACGCTCACATCTGGGGCTACTCCGTGCTGCATTTTGATGTGAAGTCCTGGTTTGGGAAGGCCTGGTTCAGCACACCGCTGGTTCCAGGGCAACTCAGCTCCGCAGGCGGCTGGGGATTGTACTTCTTAGACCGGCTAGGAGTTCTCACTTGCGGCGATTTTTGGCCTTGGGTAGGCTGGGGTGCATTGATCACTCTAGTTGTCTCTCTCTCATTTCTGTGTCTCTACATTCTCATCTCAGTTTGCAGACCGATCCGGTCTTTCTGTACCTGTTGCTGTAAACAGACAAGGGCTGTCGCAAGAGAAGTCGGGGAGTTACTCCCGGAACTGCAACTGGGTGGGAAATATGAGACCCTATGTTTCCACGGGCCCAACACCCGTGAAGGCATTGAATCTGAATTTTACCAACGGAGCATCAAGGGAAGAGGATCCCAAAGGAAGCCAAATGATGTTGTGGTAATGTTAGAAGAGCAAGTGGCTCGAGTGAAGCCCGATTGTGATCACTGGGCAAGAGTAGATCGACGTGGACTTTGGCTGAGGATCCGAGATGTGAAAGGAGCTTCTTCTCGACCCCTTCGCCAACTCTTGGAACGAGAAGGGAAGATACACCTGTGCCGGGACAGCCAGTGTCCGTTGGAGATCGCGCCCACGCCTGGCATTCACTGCAAAGCGTATGCCGCCTTGGACGCAAATGGGCTCGTTGATCTCGGGGCCTATGCAAGTTGGAGTTCGAGAAGGCTTGTAGTTCCCTTTGGTCGATGGCTACGAAGGATGCTAGGATTCCTCAAGTGGATCTTGTATCACCTAAGCGGGCTATCTTTGCTGGGGAGGCTCTGTCGAAAGGAGAACCCGATCCGGGTAATCCAGGAGGGTGCGGTCGTGAGACCTTTAGATCCCGATTCAGAGTCAGAAGCCGAAGCCATCGAGGATCCTTGCGAGGCGGTGCTCGTGGGATTGGGGCACAGCGGCAAACCTATAGGGCCTTGGCGTCTGATCCCTGTCTTGATCAAGCCTCCGGGGACAATGTGCGTTTACTTGAAACTGACCGTGCCATGTCTGATGTGAAAAATCGATCCACGGTACGTCTATGTGATCATCACCGACAATTGTACACGGCCGCCTGTTCCGGGCGGAAGTGCTGTGTGATCTCATGTTACGAACCCACCGCTGGATCAAAGCAAGGGGTCCCCTTCTATAGGCATCACTTGATGGAGATAGGAACGGGGGTGCGGTCCGCACGGAAAGGCAACTGGCAAGATGAGGCTGAGACGCCTCGCTCCGAGGCTCCCAAAGAGATTAGCCAACCAAATTCCCCAACAACGCCCCGAAGGCTACTGCGAAAGCACGGGCCTCATCGTCAGAGCCAAGGTCGAACAATCAGCGCCGATTGGAAAGCACCCTGGTCCAGGGTAAGTGTATTGTCCTGTTGAGACCCCAGAAGATCCAGCTATCTGGCAAGTCACCCCGATGGATAGCTTGGTTTGGAGAAATAGTGGGTTTTGATGAACAGGGTAGAGCTCAAGAGAGGATCAAGTTCCGGCCTCCAGACAAGTGCGACAGGAAAGATCAGTAGGGATTGGGTGCAGAGTTTTCTGACGTCCATTCACGACGAGGAGACAGCTCAAGGTCTCTCTATCATAGAGGCAACGAAGACCACGTTGAATCACTCCAGGGATGGCAGGGCAGGTGCACTGATGGATCCGAGTGTCATGACCTGGTGGGATTGATGGGGTCAGCCCTAGCCCGTGAGATCCTACCCCACTCCTCCGCTTATCTCCTTCCTCAGGAAAGCCAGAGTGAGAGAGAAGCTTTCATGACACCCCCAAGGCCTGCAGCATCTTCCGGTCCGGACGAAGGACAAGGACCAAGGTTCCCGACCTATCTTGTGTGCAATGTGCAAACCCCCGTTGAAATACAAAACGCCATCGTAGCTGCTAAAGAAGCTTTATCCCAATTTGACCCAGCTGAGATCGATGAAGGGGTCCGCCAAACCATTGCGTCAGCTTTTGATGTGGAGCCTAGCCAACTTGATATTGCCTTGCCATCCTGCTTTCCCAAACGGAAAAGGAGTTTGAAAGCAGTGTCAGAGATGGGCTGGGTGCTCCACCTGGTCTATCCACGCATGAGGAGGATCCAACACCCACAGGAGCATCGAAAGGACTCGTCGCCCCTATGTTTCAAAGATCAGCGAATCCGTTGCTCCGACAGGACTCAACTGGTGCCAAGAGTGCCAAGATCAACCTCTCAATGAGCAACAAGCCAACGACGAAGGTATCGCCACTTCATCCAGTTCAAAGAACAGGAGCAAGTTATGGGGAGTCACTCGGGAGTTCCTCCCAGGTTCAGAATGCTGACCGCATTATACATGCCATCGATGGTCTCAGGAAATCACAGGACGAAGATAAGAGCTTGGTGAAAGGACTCCTCAGCCCGATCAAAGATGCTGAAAAGATGGATGTGTTCTTGGCAAGAGGCTGCGGTACCCTCTCCATAGAAATAGCTGATGGGGTCTACGGGAAAGAACTCTTCCACGCTGGGAAGAGAATTGCCCAGCATGCTCGACATATGCTCCACACCATTAAATGGCCCGTCCTGATGACAAACAGGCTTTTGCTAGGCATTGCCGGCTTGTGGTGGGGTGGGCCAGAGGGGTGCGCAATTCATGCAAGCGATTGTGTGACTGCCCGATCCGAGCAGATCGACACCTGGGCCCCGAGTTCAGATCACAAGGCCGAGCCACGTAGCAAGACACCCGGAGTGTTCAACACCTGGTTGCGCTATGCAGAGAACTCGGTCCAAGTCTTTGGGTCCTGCTATGGTACGGAGCACATTCAGGAGAGATTGGAATGTCTTCAGGCTCTGAAGGAAGCCCGCGAAGAAGATGAACATGCTTTCCCAGCCAGGTACTGCATCGATCTCCTTGAAGAACTTTCAGCAGCATGGTGTGAGGAGGTGCGAGAGAGCCGCAGACGACTGTGCGCGCGGCTAGGTACCGAGAACCCACGTCTTGAGGATCTGAAGCTGCTGGCCCTTGCTCCAGGGGCTTCAGGGCATGCCAACTTCCAATTCCTTCGCGTTTGGGACTTAGGTGATCCTTCTGGGTACTATCAAACAGTGGTGGTGCCAAGACAAGAGAGACAAATGTCCCGTCTTCTCCAGAAGCAGCTGCATGATCACAATTTGAAGACCAAGAAGACGGCTGGTCCAGCCGAAGGAGACTCACTTGATCAGGATCCAGAAGGGCGAGCCGGGAAAGCTTCCAAGTTGAACTTGAAGGACAAGGACCAACTGCTCGGTCAGCTTGCCCGGCGGGAAAAAGACTCCAACAGAGTAAGGCCTCACGTTCCGTGGAGCATGCCCCAAAAGATCTTAAGACAGGGAAACCAATCTGCTGGGATGCAGCCACCCATATGGGCTGTGCCAAAGGGGCAAAGTGCCTTCACGCACATGAACCGCTTCCGGGGTTGGCAAAGCTCGACTACACAGTGACGATGCAGGTCATTCGCCGTGGAGGCTTGAAGGGTGGTCCCAAAGTTGACCCCAAAGAAGTTGATGGCCGTGTAGCTCAGTTGCGCCAACAAGCCCAAGCAGAGCTAGATGAAAAGAAGCAACCACCTAAGCCTCGAGCCAAGCCAAAAGCTAAAGGAAAAGCCAAGGCAGGGCGCAATGCAGAGGAGGATGAAAAGGCAGGGAGGTGCCTGAGGATTATGCGGGTCCACTGACTTCGTTAGAGCATGAGCTGCAAGAAGCGGTGAAAGGACCCGATGCGTCCTCAGAAGGCCGAAGCCAACCTTGGGAGATGAGACGGCCGATGACCCGCAGGAAGCTAAGCAGAGGGCCTCACCAACGGAGGAGGCAGCCAGCATGTCCAGTTCCTGGGTCCATCGCACAGCCGAAGATGACATGGGCCCACGCACCGGAGCAGTCATTTTGAACCAAATGCTTCGTGGCAAGGTGTACCGGAGGGAAGCTGGGAAGTGCCTGCCGTGCCGGTGGATGGGGAAAGTTTCGTCCATGTGACCGTGGGGGATGACTCAGATTCATGGGTGACTGAAGACCCGGGGTTTTTCTTCGACGAGCCTTGGAACGAAAACGACATCGAGGAGGCAACGCGTGAAGATGCAGCCATCCGCTCCGGATGGGCAGCCCTACAGGCTTTGTTCAGACGAGCCAAAGTCCCGGCCATTGCCCAGCCTGCGGAGGGCTACCCCATGTCCAGTGAGTTCAGGGCGGCTCAGCTTGGCCCCCGCGGGCCGGGTTACCAGATCCACCCCACCGCGAAGGAATGGCTTGAGAAGCCCATCGATCCGATGGTGTCTGCCTAAAAGCGCCGCCGCCGCTGTTGAGGACGAAGCCGAAAGGATCGAACTTGCCAGAGCCAGCAGGAGCACCGAGAGCCTTTGGACCAACTGGTGAGCCACCGATGAAGGCCGCTCTGGCTGGTGGGGCAACTTTCTTGAAGCCGAAACCTACACCCCCCGCTCCGCCTGGTTACCGGAGCCCGCCGAAAGCATCCATCCCTGAAGGCAAAAGTGCCGAGTCAGCTACAGCATCAGCGACGCCTCCGCCAGAGAATGTCGCTGCTCCAGCGAATCCACCTCATCAGGAAGGCTCAACTGACCAAGGAAAGCAGGTCAAAAAGGAAGGCTGATCCGGCCCCTCCACCCAACGACGACTATATGGCTTCAACAAGGAAGAGATCGACTGGGGTGAGGGCGTTGACCGCGCGCAGGCCGAGAAGGAAGAGGATGCGGAGCTCCTTCGCAGCGCCAAGGCCAACATGGAAGCCTTCATCAAGGCTCCTCCTGAGTTGAAGAAAGAGTTGCGATCGCAGCTCTGGAAAAAGTGCTGCCAGAAGCTCCAGTCGCTCCGACTGGAGCAACTGGAATTCAGACCTTACAGGGGGGAAGTTCCAGGAAGATCTCCGAGCCGGGTTCAGTTACAAGGAGGCGCAGTACCTCCAGAAAAGCCGGGGCCGTACGGCAACGCATCGTGCGAGTCTCGCCAGAATGCCAGGAGTGACCATGGATGACCTCCCCAGGCCCTGGGGAGGGGAAGAGCAAGGAAAGACGAAGTTGTGCCCCGGATTCTTGAAAGAGAAGAACGCCAAGAAGGCGCAGAGGAAGAGAGAAAAGAGCTGGATCAGGGGTTCAATGACCAGTTCCCGAAGGTCCTTTGGGGACCATCTCAACACCGCTGCTCAGCCCAAGACCCCAGTGAAGGCCGCTCCGGCCGGAACAGCTGACCCAGCCACCCCAGCGCAGACCTACGTCAACCAGCAGGTCGAGAATGAGGAAGAGAGCTGGGGAGGATGGAAGCCCTACTACACCGAGGAGGAGTGGGCTGTATGGAGAGCGAGGCCCAAGCCAACCATGGCGTGGTGCTGTATGCCTTCCTTCATGGGAAGCTTGATGATGCCCAGGACTTTGATTTCAAGCTATGATGACTGAGCCTTTGTGCAAAGCCCGCATGTCTCATTTTGCGTGTGCAGAGCTCGGGTCGTTTTTCTTTTGAGGCATCCTGGCTGTGCTCCACAGCGGCCAGATGCCATGCGACTCATGTTGACTCGCTGAGTAAAGGGGCAGTTGCAAGTCTCTTGATGAGTGTTCCACTTGTACCCCCTTTTATTCCTCTAGTTTTTCTTTAACGCCGCTAATTAAACTAGCAGCTGGACAGGAGGAGGATGCCGGGTTGAACGCAATCCCTGGCATAACATCCAACTTGTAAAGGGGTGGGTTGTCACCGATCCGGCGACAACCTGCGACAAAAGATGTCTAGCTCGCTGCGTGCATCGTTCTGCTAGTCGCCTGTTTGTAATGTTAACTTGGGAATTCGCTAGAATAGAAGGTTAACATGCCCACTGGTGCTTGGCTCAAGTTTTGTAGGCTAGCGCCTTGTAAGCCTTCTAAGCCCTCCCTTGTTTGCACGACCCACCCTGAGGAGGATGCCAGGTTGAACACAATCCCTGGCATAACATCCAACTTGTAAAGGGGTGGGTTGTCACCGATCCGGCGACAACCTGCGACAAAAGATGTCTAGCTCGCTGCGTGCATCGTTCTGTTAGTCGCCTGTTTGCAATGTTAACACATGGCTTAGTAGCAGAGAGTCCTGCTTGCTGCTGAATGATTGATCTCAATATGAGTCCACAGGGGCAACCTGAAACCCTCGCAGATCGAAGGTGATCGAAAGTGATTGTAGGTTGTAGCTTTGATGAATTGAAAGGTTTCTCTTTCAGAAGTGTTTCCCACGACATCCAAGGACCCAGGAATGACCACCCTGTAGCTGAACACCCGGGCGCCGCATCATTGCGCCAAGGCGGATGCGTTCGAGAACGCGCTCTGCGAGTTGCAGATCCTGCCGCAGCACGAAAATGTAATCGACATCAGGCAGGTTCACAGGGGTTGCCATGGGGTACGGGAGGTTGCTATGCGGCTATGATCGATGGTGAAGGGTTGAAGCTAGAGGTTCATTTGGCTATTTCGTTTGATACGATGCGATTTACCTGCGATGACACATGTATTGCTCGCGACTCTGGCTATCATCAAGAACTTGCAAAATGTATCAAAATGTTTTGATGAGAACTGTTGCAGAGGGAATCGTCAGTAGTTGTTTGTAGCCCAGTGTTGGAGACATCCAAACATCACGAGTCCAACTTTCTGCATAGAACTTGTGTGACGAGGCAATGATGCCGGTTCCTTTTTCATTGTTTTTTTTAAGTGACCTGCTTGGCACTCTAGAATTCTGCATGCGTGATGGAATGACCAACGATCAACATGAATCAGTGGTCATGAAATCCTCCTTGATTGGTGATACGTCAGTATTTACCACTTGCTGACAATAATGCTGAATTAGTTAATAAACCAGTGTCATGCATGGATACTATCAACCAACCCAACTTCACCCATGACTCAAACCGCACCAACCCCAGTTGCGCCAACCTAACCCCCTGCCTGCACTGCCTCCACATCGTTTGCGCTATGAAATACGTGCAAACTGAGTGATTCACCGATGCGATCTTCCAGTGTCAGTGATGGATGATGGGTTGATGAAAGCTAATTACGACGAAGAATGTAGCAATAAGATATAGTAATAATAGAACGGCACTGGTGGTTGACCATAATTATGATGGTCAGAATCGACAAACAGTTCATTTAATGCGCTACCCAATGGTTGACGATGTTTGATCATGAATTTATGTCAATCATGGTGGCCAATCTTCAACATGTTCGACGGCCGGCCCCTCTCACGTCGAGCCCGCCCTGCTCCTCACATCTCCACACTCCTGTGATCAGGACGAGCAAGTGCTGTGGGGCGAGGACATCGAAGCAAGGCAGCTCACAATGTTCGATGTGTCACCTGGTTGCGGTTGGTGAGTCGTATTTGTCCGCCAATGACGATCCGTTGGTGGCCTTGTCACTGGTAGCGGTCAGTAGTTTGTCGTGGTTTATCCACCCTTGACACCCCTTCGACCATTGACACAATCCCAACGCCATACCCATAGTTCGAAGGCAATGCCAGCTGTGCCATTTCCACCAGAATCCCAAGGAGAAGCTCGGCCATCTCAACCCTCAGCGGTCGCACCGGACAGGAACAATCAGAGCCATATCGAAAATGTTGAGACGTGTGGAATCTCGTGGAGCTCCCGAAATGGGGCGAGGCACAGCATCTCCGTCAGTTCCTCTACTTTCGGTGTTTGCTCGGAGAACATCTTCTAGTTAGATGCCAGTATTTCCTGACATTGATATTCCACCAACGTTGGGAGGGTCGAAGGTGAAGGAGCTGCGCAGACTCAGATCCTGTCGTTGACGTCATGCAGTTCTGGGTCCGCTGTTCGTTCTGCATGGCTTTGAAAATGATTTGATGTCCAGTGCTTCTCTACATCGGTTCGGTCTGCCACTCCTGTGTGTGACAACGAATGTAGGTTGGTTTTGGCGACCTTGCTTTCACCAGAGCAAGTTCAACCAGATCACAGACTCTCTAGCAAGATCTTGCTTTGAGGTGAGTAGAGAGCTCCAAGAGACATGTGGGAAAAAGTGCTTGTTTGCTTGCTTGCGTGTTTGCTTGGTTTTTCTGCTTGCAGTATATTTTGGCGAACAACTGGCAATTCACAAAGTTGGCTGTGAATCAGCAGGGGTGTCCCATCCTGGTATGTTGTGGTTCAAAGTCAAGCTTTCCTGCGCAAGATCTTCACAATGTCAGTGGCACAATTGCTGCTGCTGTTGACAAGTGCTGCCGCGTCATGGACGCTGCAGCTCGGAGAACCGGGCCATGATATGGCCTACGCGGTGAAGGCCAAGTGGGCGCTGTTGCGGATGTCTCGGTCCGTGGTTGGAGCAGGGCTTGCACTGCACCCCACGTCACCTCAAGTGTTAAGCCGTGTAAGGAGTCAATTGCCACATAGAAACTGAATAAAACCAACTTGACGGACCTGAAGGACAAGATGCGAGATGCCCACCTGCAGGATCCAGGCTGAAACGGTCACAGGACATCCTAATTCCACATGGGACATTTACTCTTGAGTCCCGCCTGCGACATTTGTTGACACCTCTCGTGTTTTGTTTTTTGAGACCGCATAGTGGTGTGGAACAGTTCAGCTGTTTACTGTTTACCCTTGTTCTTTATTGACAGAATTTTGCTCTAGTCTCGAAGATGTAACCTAATCTGACCTGGGGATTCCTTCAACCATTTATTCATCGTTTGGCTTCCAAACTGCTGCGTGAAACGAAGAAGTTGACTTTTGGCTTTGGTGCTTCTCAGCCCGAACGCCCGCCCAGAACAACGACTGAGAAAACCAGGCTGATTCGCAGAACAACGTCATAGTGGGCGGCTATTCCAGCGGAGACCTCACAGACGACTGGAGCAATCAAGGTGGGTGGTGGATGGTGGGTGGTTTGGGTCAAACCAACAGCTGGACTCGTTTGGTCACTTCTGAGATGCGAACTGCGGTACAGGATCTGTACAGGGGTAGGTGGCACCACCAGGTAGCACGGACGCCTTCGTGCTGAAGCTGGACAGCGCCGGCGTCGAGCTGTGGTGGAAATTCCTCGGAGGGGATGGATCCGACTCTGTGTACGCACTGCAGGCGAGCTGTGGGCTGCAGGATCTTCGCGGGATGTGCTCCCTATCTGTGTTCCGAGTCATTTGGCTGGGTTGATGCTATTGGTTGAACATAGGTCACACAGAAGGTCATGGAAGAATTGCTGCTCCAAATATCCTGAAATAAGTAAAATAACAAGCACCAGAAAAAGGACAGATTGAACTGATTTGAACAAATGTTCTTTTTGTCTCGAAATTAAATCACATTTGCAGAAAAGCTGCCGTGATCTTCATGGAGGTGAGCTTGATTTTCTAGCATGACCAACATGTGTCCAGGGCATTGTCCAGTGTGCTGTTCAGTTCAGGTTGCTGTACTGCAGGATGCTGCGGAGGGAGTGCTGTTCAGAGTGTCATGTTGCAGGCATTTCTGACAAGAGTGTCTCGCAAGGTTTCTGGGATTGCTGCCAGGTGAGATGATTCTGAGCTCATCAAAGCTTTCTCGATGACCCCTGTTCGGAATAATTCCCTTATTGACCAACCTTATCCCACGCTAATTGTTTACAGAATCTTGTGCTAAAGATCTGGCCAAATCTGCGGATTCTTTTTCAACCTTTGCATTTAATATAACAAGGGTTGGCTTGCGCACAGTTCAGCTACCCTGGCTCTTTCTTTACAGAATCTTACTCTAATTAATCTGGAAGATTTGACCAAACCTGGGGATTCTTTCAACCTTGACATGGGTTGGCCGGTTCAGCCCTTTCGGTTCAGTCTGTAGCCCCAAACGGTGACCAAAATTACCAGGTCGATGCAAGCGACAACGTCTTCGCCACCGGCCGGTCTGGCAGCTCCAGCCTGGACGGCGTGAGCTTCTCTTCAGGTGAGGGGCGATCTTTTGCACATCATGAAATCTAAATGAAGATGGAACTCCGATGAACTCCTGAAGTGCCTCAAGGACATTTCTGTGAGACATTGTGTGGTATAGGTTCCCAAAGCATAGCAACATGTTTGCATTTGCCACCCACAAAAACGGGCCGCGAAGGCACGGCTAGGTATCACGAAAGCTAGCGGTAGCCAGCTGAAGTTTCTTTTTGCTGTAGCAAAGCCTTAGGGTGTCTAGGGGCAGGAGCGGGACCTTGTGCGTGAAGTTTCACTCGTTGAGGCCCCCCCTCACCCACCCCCTCCCCCTCGGGCTCAACTGTACCCAGCGCCCTCCTTGGTTCTTTGGTGAAAGGATTTTTGCTCAACATTTTGCTGATACAAAATAGCCTGCTACGTAAGGAGGGAACTTTGTTTACTTTAGCTCACATTCATAGAGGCACCGTGAGGGGAGAACATAGTTTGCTTCGGCTCACATTCACAGATGTGCATGGTGCTTAGGTTTCGTCCACCCCCCCCGGGCCCTCAAGTTTTCTATTTAAGGGTAGTCATGCATGCTGTGGGCAGACCAGCTGGAATGGGGAGCTGGCAAGGTTCTTGCACAATTGCTGTGAGAACTGATGATCAGCGGCAATGTATGTATGCATTCTGCATGAGTTTTGTTTGTAAGGAAATGGGGGTCTTTCGTGCAACGATGCCTTTGTGAAGCCTCCCCGAAGAATCCTAGCCCCACTTTCAGACCATCTACCGCACATTCGGCCTCAGAACTTTTTGTGTTTCATTCATTTTTGCACAAAGCCCAGTGGGGCTTCAACCAATCCAGAGCTGGTTGCGCCGAGCAAATGTTTGAAAAACACACGCCAGGTATGAACATGTTCATCACCAAACTGGATGGTGCCACTGGAAGCACCCTTTGGACGCTTCGTTTTGGTGAAACAGGAGTGTTTGGAGGGTGGGTTGGACGGCTCCCTGCCTTTCCTATCACCAAGAATGGGGCAAAGAGCAACCCAAGAAAGGATCCTAATCACCTGTCTGTTTTGTTCACATTGGGACGGTGATCATCACTGGTGCATCCTGGTGCTGCGTTTTAGCAGCCAGGCGATCAAACTTGCGAAGCCCTGGAGGCGAAGTGGGCTGCGCTTTCTCTGGGGATGGTCGGTGTTCAGGGTGACTTGACAGGGGCGATGTACTTCGGGAAGGCCCCCTTCAGCCACACAAGCGAAGCTCGATATATCCCCTACAATCTTGGCTGGGTTCCCATTTTTATGGTGCGATTTCTTGGTCCTCCTTCCTCCTCCGCGCCCTCCTCATCATCATAGCAGCATTTTATTTATCTATCATTTTAACTGGTATTCTTTGCGGGGGGTTGTGGCATTTTGGTGGATGCCAGGGGCGTTTTGTGTGGCAGGTGCGGTTCTTGTGTGGCAGGTGTGGGGCTTGGTGCACACCTGGTGTGGCCAGGAAGGTGTGGCAAGAAGAGAAAGTAGAGAAAAAAGAAAGTGGAGAAGACAAAGTGGAGAAGAGAAAGTGGAGAAGAGAAAGTAGAGTAGAGAATGTAGAGAAGAAAAAGTAGAGACGAGAAGAGAAAGTAGAGTAGAGAAAGTAGAGAAAAAACGTAGAGAAAAGAAAGTAGAGAAGATAAAGTAGAGACGAGAAGAGAAAGTACAGTAGAAAAGAGTAGAGTAGAGAAAGTAGAGAAGAAATAAGTAGAGAAAAGAAAGTAGAGAAGACAAAGTGGAGAAGAGAAAGTGGAGTGTAGAAAGTAGAGAAGATAAAGTAGAGACGAGAAGAGAAAGTACAGTAGAAAAGAGTAGAGTAGAGAAAGTAGAGAAGAAATAAGTAGAGAAAAGAAAGTAGAGAAGACAAAGTGGAGAAGAGAAAGTGGAGTGTAGAAAGTAGAGAAGATAAAGTAGAGACGAGAAGAGAAAGTACAGTAGAAAAGAGTAGAGTAGAGAAAGTAGAGAAGAAATAAGTAGAGAAAAGAAAGTAGAGAAGACAAAGTGGAGAAGAGAAAGTGGAGTGTAGAAAGTAGAGAAGATAAAGTAGAGACGAGAAGAGAAAGTACAGTAGAAAAGAGTAGAGTAGAGAAAGTAGAGAAGAAATAAGTAGAGAAAAGAAAGTAGAGAAGACAAAGTGGAGAAGAGAAAGTGGAGTGTAGAAAGTAGAGAAGATAAAGTAGAGACGAGAAGAGAAAGTACAGTAGAAAAGAGTAGAGTAGAGAAAGTAGAGAAGAAATAAGTAGAGAAAAGAAAGTAGAGAAGACAAAGTGGAGAAGAGAAAGTGGAGTGTAGAAAGTAGAGAAGATAAAGTAGAGACGAGAAGAGAAAGTACAGTAGAAAAGAGTAGAGTAGAGAAAGTAGAGAAGAAATAAGTAGAGAAAAGAAAGTAGAGAAGACAAAGTGGAGAAGAGAAAGTGGAGTGTAGAAAGTAGAGAAGATAAAGTAGAGACGAGAAGAGAAAGTACAGTAGAAAAGAGTAGAGTAGAGAAAGTAGAGAAGAAATAAGTAGAGAAAAGAAAGTAGAGAAGACAAAGTGGAGAAGAGAAAGTGGAGTGTAGAAAGTAGAGAAGATAAAGTAGAGACGAGAAGAGAAAGTACAGTAGAAAAGAGTAGAGTAGAGAAAGTAGAGAAGAAATAAGTAGAGAAAAGAAAGTAGAGAAGACAAAGTGGAGAAGAGAAAGTGGAGTGTAGAAAGTAGAGAAGATAAAGTAGAGACGAGAAGAGAAAGTACAGTAGAAAAGAGTAGAGTAGAGAAAGTAGAGAAGAAATAAGTAGAGAAAAGAAAGTAGAGAAGACAAAGTGGAGAAGAGAAAGTGGAGTGTAGAAAGTAGAGAAGATAAAGTAGAGACGAGAAGAGAAAGTACAGTAGAAAAGAGTAGAGTAGAGAAAGTAGAGAAGAAATAAGTAGAGAAAAGAAAGTAGAGAAGACAAAGTGGAGAAGAGAAAGTGGAGTGTAGAAAGTAGAGAAGATAAAGTAGAGACGAGAAGAGAAAGTACAGTAGAAAAGAGTAGAGTAGAGAAAGTAGAGAAGAAATAAGTAGAGAAAAGAAAGTAGAGAAGACAAAGTGGAGAAGAGAAAGTGGAGTGTAGAAAGTAGAGAAGATAAAGTAGAGACGAGAAGAGAAAGTACAGTAGAAAAGAGTAGAGTAGAGAAAGTAGAGAAGAAATAAGTAGAGAAAAGAAAGTAGAGAAGACAAAGTGGAGAAGAGAAAGTGGAGTGTAGAAAGTAGAGAAGATAAAGTAGAGACGAGAAGAGAAAGTAGAGTAGAGAAAGTAGAGAAAAAACGTAGAGAAAAGAAAGTAGAGAAGATAAAGTAGAGACGAGAAGAGAAAGTACAGTAGAAA
>VSDK01029640.1:561489-579481 GCA_009767595.1 Symbiodinium kawagutii | reverse complement strand
AGAGAAAGTAGAGTAGAGAAAGTAGAGAAAAGACAGTAGAGAAGACAAAGTGGAGAAGACAAAGTGGAGAAGAGAAAGTGGAGAAGAGAAAGTAGAGACGAGAAGAGAAAGATAGAAAGTAGAATAGAGAAAGTAGAGTAGAGAAAGTAGAGTAGAGAAAGTAGAGAAGATAAAATAGAGACGAGAAGAGAAAGTAGAGTAAAGAAAGTAGAGACGAGAAGCGATAGATAGAAAGTAGAGAAGAGAAAGTAGAGTAGAGAAAGTGGAAAAAAGAAAGTGGAGAAGAGAAAGTGGAGTGTAGAAAGTAGAGAAGATAAAGTAGAGACGAGAAGAGAAAGTAGAGTAGAGAAAGTAGAGTAGAGAAAGTAGAGAAGAAAAAAGTGGAGAAAAGAAAGTAGAGAAGATAAAGTAGAGACGAGAAGAGAAAGTAGAGTAGAGAAAGTAGAGTAGAGAAAGTAGAGAAGATAAGGTAGAGACGAGAAGAGAAAGTAGAGTAGAGAAAGTAGAGTAGAGAAAGTAGAGAAGATAAAGTGGAGAAGACAAAGTGGAGAAGGGAAAGTGGAGTGTAGAAAGTAGAGAAAAGAAAGTAGAGAAGAGAAAGTGGAGACGAGAAGAGAAAGTAGAGTAGAGAAAGTAGAGAACAAAAAAGTAGAGAAAAGACAGTGGAGAAGAGAAAGTGGAGTGTAGAAAGTAGAGAAGATAAAGTAGAGACGAGAAGAGAAAGTAGAGTAGAGAAAGTAGAGACGAGAAGCGATAGATAGAAAGTAGAGTAGAGAAAGTAGAGTAGAGAAAGTAGAAAAAAGAAAGTGGAGAAGACAAAGTGGAGTGTAGAAAGAAGAGAAGATAAAGTAGAGACGAGAAGAGAAAGTAGAGTAGAGAAAGTAGAGTAGAGAAAGTGGAGAAGAAAAAAGTAGAGAAAAGAAAGTAGAGTAGAGAAAGTAGAAAAAAGAAAGTGGAGAAGAGAAAGTGGAGTGTAGAACGTAGAGAAGATAAAGTAGAGACGAGGAGAGAAAGTAGAGTAGAGAAAGTAGAGTAGAAAAGGTAGAGAAGAAAAAAGTAGAGAAAAGAAAGTAGAGTAGAGAGAGTAGAAAAAAGCAAGTGGAGAAGAGAAAGTGGAGTGTAGAACGTAGAGAAGATAAAGTAGAGACGAGAAGAGAAAGTAGAGTAGAGAAAGTAGAGTAGAAAGTAGAGAAGAAAAAAGTAGAGAAAAGAAAGTAGAGAAGACAAAGTAGGGAAGACAAAGTGGAGAAGAGAAAGTGAGCTGCGTCAAAAACCTTCATGTATTGCAGTCAACTACGACTGAAACTCCGAAAAGGCTTGCGTAACTAAATCCTTGCAGTGCGTGAGTGTCGCGGAAGCACTGCGTAAGAGACATTTGTGCCTTACGAGGCGTAAGCTGTGTGTAACTAGAATGTTATTTCACACACACACACATTCCCGCGTAACAGGCGCGTAACTAACGAATACAGAAAAGGCTCCGCGTAACCCAAAAACTGAGCCGCATAACAAATGCGTAGCTAGCCGCGTAAGCGAAAACGGATTACAAAAGAATAATAATAGGGTTTTCGACACCGCTCAAGTGGAGTGTAGAAAGTAGAGACGAGAAGAGAAAGATAGAAAGTAGAGTAGAGAAAGTAGAAAAAAGAAAGTAGAGAAGACAAAGGGGAGAAGACAAAGTGGAGAAGACAAAGTGGAGTGTAGAAAGTAGAGACGAGAAGAGAAAGTAGAGTAGAGAAAGTAGAGTAGAGAAAGTAGAGAAGAAAAAAGTAGAGAACAGAAAGTGGAGAACAGAAAGTGGAGTGTAGAAAGTAGAGAAGAGAAAGTAGAGTAGAGAAAGTAGAGTAGAGAAAGTAGAGAAGAAAAAAGTAGAGAAAAGAAAGTAGAGAAGACAAAGTGGAGAAGACAAAGTGGAGAAGAGAAAGTGGAGTGTAGAAAGTAGAGACGAGAAGCGATAGATAGAAAGTAGAGTAGCGAAAGTAGAAAAAAAGAAAGTGGAGAGGACAAAGTGGAGAAGAGAAAGTGGAGTGTAGAAAGTAGAGAAGATAAAGTAGAGACGAGAAGAGAAAGTAGAGACGAGAAGCGATAGATAGAAAGTAGAGTAGCGAAAGTAGAAAAAAGAAAGTGGAGAAGACAAAGTGGAGAAGAGAAAGTGGAGTGTAGAAAGTAGAGAAGATAAAGTAGAGACGAGAAGAGAAAGTAGAGTAGAGAAAGTAGAAAAAAGAAAGTGGAGAAGACAAAGTGGAGAAGAGAAAGTGGAGTGTAGAAAGTAGAGAAGATAAAGTAGAGTAGAGAAAGTAGAGTAGAGAAAGTGGAGAAGAGAAAGTGGAGTGTAGAAAGTAGAGAAGATAAAGTAGAGACGAGAAGAGAAAGTAGAGTAGAGAAAGTAGAGTAGATAAAGTAGAGAAGAAAAAAGGAGAGAAAAGAAAGTAGAGAAGACAAAGTGGAGAAGACGAAGTGGAGAAGAGAAAGTGGAGTGTAGAAAGTAGAGACGAGAAGAAAAAGATAGAAAGTAGACAGAGAAAGTAGAGTAGAGAAAGTAGAGAAGAGAAAGTGGAGGAAAAAAAGTGGAGAAGAGAAAGTGGAGTGTAGAAAGTACAGACGAGAAGAGAAAGCTAGAAAGTAGAGTAGAGAAAGAAGAGTAGAGAAAGTAGAGAAGAAACAAGTAGAGAAAAGAAAGTAGAGAAGAGAAAGTGGAGCAGACAAAGTGGAGAAGAGAAAGTGGAGTGTAGAAAGTAGAGAAGCTAAAGTAGAGACGAGAAGAGAAAGTAGAGTAGAGAAAGTAGAAAAAAGAAAGTGGAGAAGAGAAAGTGGAGAAGAGAAAGTGGAGTGTAGAAAGTAGAGAAGATAAAGTAGAGTAGAGAAAGTAGAGTAGAGAAAGTAGAGTAGAGAAAAGTAGAGAAAAGAAAGTAGAGAAAAGAAAGTAGAGAAGACAAAATGGAGAAGAGAAGGTGGAGTGTAGAAAGTAGACACGAGAAGAGAAAGATAGAAAGTAGAGTAGAGAAAGTAGAGTAGAGAAAGTAGAAAAAGGAAAGTGGAGAAGACAAAGTGGAGAAGAGAAAGTGGAGTGTAGAAAGTAGAGAAGATAAAGTAGAGACGAGAAGAGAAAGTAGAGTAGAGAAAGTGGAGAAGAGAAAGTGCAGGGTAGAAAGTAGAGGAAAGAAAGTAGAGAAGAGAAAGTGGAGTAGAGAAAGTAGAGTAGAGAAAGTAGAGAAGAAAAAAGTAGAGAGAAGAAAGTGGAGAAGACAAAGTAGAGTAGAGAAAGTAGAGTAGAGAAAGTAGAGAAGAAAAAAGTCGAGACAAGAAAGTAGAGAAAAGAAAGTGGAGAAAGTAGAAAAAAGAAAGTGGAGAAGACAAAGTGGAGAAGACAAAGTGGAGTGTAGAAAGTAGAGGCGAGAAGAGAAGGATGGAAAGTAGAGTAGAGAAAGTAGAGTAGAGAAAGTAGAGTAGAGAAAGTCGAAAAAAGAAAGTGGAGAAGACAAAGTGGAGAAGAGAAAGTGGAGTGTAGAAGTATAGAAGAAAAAGTAGAGACGAGAAGAGAAAGCAGAGTAGAGAAAGTAGAGTAGAGAAGAAAAAGTAGAGAAAAGAAAGTAGAGAAGACAAAGTGGAGAAGACAAAGTGGAGAAGAGAAAGTGGAGTGTAGAAAGTAGAGACGAGAAGAGAAAGATAGAAAATAGAGTAGAGAAAGTAGAGTAAAGAAAGAAAGTAGAAAAAAAGAAAGTGGAGAGGACAAAGTGGAGAAGAAAAAGTGGAGTGTAGAAAGTAGAGAAGATAAAGTAGAGACGAGAAGAGAAAGTAGAGTAGAGAAAGTGGAGAAGAGAAAGTGCAGGGTAGAAAGTAGAGGAAAGAAAGTAGAGTAGAGAAAGTAGAGAAGAAAAAAGTAGAGAACAGAAAGTGGAGAACAGAAAGTGGAGTGTAGAAAGTAGAGAAGATAAAGTAGAGACGAGAAGAGAAAGTAGAGAAGAGAAAGTCGAGTAGAGAAAGTAGAGAAGAAAAAAGTAAAGTAGAGAAAGTAGAGTAGAGAAAGTAGAGAAGAAAAAAGTAGAGAGAAGAAAGTAGAGAAGAGAAAGTGGAGAAGACAAAGTAGAGTAGAGAAAGTAGAGTAGAGAAAGTAGAGAAGAAAAAAGTAGAGAAAAGAAAGTAGAGAAGACAAAGTGGAGAAGACAAAGTGGAGAAAAGAAAGTGGAGTGTAGAAAGTAGAGACGAGAAGAGAAAGAATGAAAGTAGAGAAGAGAAAGTAGAGTAGAGAAAGTAGAAAAGAAAAAAATATCGAGAAAAGAATGTAGAGTAGAGAAAGTAGAAAAAGAAAGTGGAGAAGACAAAGTGGAGAAGAGAAAGTGGAGTGTAGAAAGTAGAGAAGATAAAGTAGAGACGAGAAGAGAAAGTAGAGTAGAGAAAGTGGAGAAGAGAAAGTGCAGTGTAGAAAGTAGAGTAGAGAAAGTAGAGTAGAGAAAGTGGAGAAGAGAAAGTAGAGTAGAGAAAGTAGAGAAGAAAAAAGTAGAGTAGAGAAAGTAGAGAAGAAAAAAGTAGAGAAAAGACAGTAGAGAAGAGAAAGTGGATTCAAAAAAGTGGAGAATAGAAAGTGGAGAGTAGAAAGTAGAGAAGATAAAGTAGAGACGAGAAGAGAAAGTGCAGTGTAAAAAGTAGTGAAGATAAAGTAGAGAACAAAAAAGCAGAGAAAAGAAAGTAGAGAAGACAAAGTGGAGAAGACAAAGTGGAGAAGAGAAAGTGGAGTGTAGAAAGTAGAGACGAGAAGAGAAAGATAGAAAGTAGAGTAGAGAAAGTAGAGTAGAGAAAGTAGAGTAGAGAAAGTAGAGAAGAAAAAAGTAGAGAAAAGAAAGTGGAGAAGAGAAAGTGGAGTGTAGAAAGTAGAGAAGATAAAGTAGAGACGAGAAGAGAAAGTAGAGAAGAGAAAGTAGAGTAGAGAAAGTAGAGAAGAAAAAAAAAGAAAAATGGAAGTAGAGAAGAGAAAGTGGAGTGTAGAAAGTAGAGAAGATAAAGTAGAGTAGAGAAAGTAGAGTAGAGAAAGTAGAGAAGAAAAAAGTAGAGAAAAGAAAGTAGAGAAGAGAAAGTGGAGAAGAGAAAGTGGAGAAGAGAAAGTGGAGTGTAGAAAGTAGAGAAAAGAAAGTAGAGGAGACAAAGTGGAGAAGACAAAGTGGAGAAGAGAAAGTGGAGTGTAGAAAGAAGAGACGAGAAGAGAAAGATAGAAAGTAGAGTAGAGAAAGAAGAGTAGAGAAAGTAGAGTAGAGAAAGTGGAGAAGACAAAGTGGAGAAGACAAAGTGGAGAAGAGAAAGTGGAGTGTAGAAAGTAGAGACGAGAAAGTAGAGACGAGAAGAGGAGTAGAGAAAGTAGAGAAGAAAACAGTAGAGAAAAGAAAGTAGAGAAGACAAAGTGGAGAAGAGAAAGTGGAGTGTAGAAAGTAGAGAAGATAAAGTAGAGACGAGAAGAGAAAGTAGAGTAGAGAAAGTAGAGAAGAAAAAAGTAGAGAAAAGAAAGCAGAGTAGAGAAAGTGGAGAAGAGAAAGTGCAGGGTAGAAAGTAGAGAAAAGAAAGTAGAGAAGAGAAAGTGGAGTAGAGAAAGTAGAGTAGAGAAAGTAGAAAAAACGAAAGTGGAGAAGACAAAGTGGAGAAGAAAAAGTGGAGTGTAGAAAGTAGAGAAGATAAAGTAGAGACGAGAAGAGAAAGTAGAGTAGAGAAAGTAGAGTAGAGAAAGTAGAGAAGAAAACAGTAGAGAAAAGAAAGTAGATCAGACAAAGTGGAGAAGAGAAATTGGATTGTAGAAAGTAGAGAAGATAAAGTCAAACGAGAAGAGAAAGTAGAGTAGAGAAAGTAGAGTAGAGAAAGTAGTAAAGAAAAAAGTAGAGAAAAGGAAGTAGAGTAGAGAAAGTAGAGAAGAGAAAGTGGAGAAGAGAAAGTGGAGTGTAGAAAGTAGAGAAGATAAAGTAGAGACGAGAAGAGAAAGTAGAGTAGAGAAAGTAGAGTAGATAAAGTAGAGAAGAAAAAAGGAGAGAAAAGAAAGTAGAGCAGACAAAGTGGAGAAGACGAAGTGGAGAAGAGAAAGTGGAGTGTAGAAAGTAGAGACGAGAAGAGAAAGATTGAAAGTAGACAGAGAAAGTAGAGTAGAGAAAGTAGAGAAGAGAAAGTGGAGGAAAAAAAGTGGAGAAGAGAAAGTGGAGAAGAGAAAGTGGAGAAGAGAAAGTAGAGTGTAGAAAGTAGAGAAGATAAAGTAGAGACGAGAAGAGACAGTAGAGTAGAGAAAGTAGAAAAAAGAAAGTTGAGAAAACAAAGTGGAGAAGAGAAAGTGGAGTAGAGAAAGTAGAAAAAAGAAAGTGGAGAAGAGAAAGTTGAGTGTAGAAAGTAGAGAAGATAAAGTAGAGAAAGTAGAGCAGAGAAAGTAGAGAAGAAAAAAGTAGAGAAAAGAAAGTAAAGAAGACACAGTAGAGAAGACAAAGTGGAGAAGAGAAAGTAGAGACGAGAAGAGAAAGATAGAAAGTAGAGTAGAGAAAGTAGAGTAGAAAAAGTCGAAAAAAGAAAGTGGAGAAGACAAAGTGGAGAAGAGAAAGTGGAGTGTAGAAAGTAGAGACGAGAAGAGAAAGATAGAAAGTAGAGTAGAGAAAGTAGAGTAGAGCAAGTAGAGAAGAATAAAGTACAAAAAAGAAAGAAGAGAAGACAAAGTGGAGAAGACAGAGTGGAGAAGAGAAAGTGGAGTGTAGAAAGTAGAGACGAGAAGAGAAAGATAGAAAGTAGAGTAGAGAAAGTAGATTAGAGAAAGTAGAAAAAAGAAAGTGGAGAAAACAAAGTGGAGAAGAGAAAGTGCAGTGTAGAAAGTAGAGAAGATAAAGTAGAGACGAGAAGAGAAAGTAGAGTAGAGAAAGTACAGAAGAAAAAAGTAGAGAAAAGAAAGTAGAGACGACAAAGTGGAGAAGACAAAGTGGAGAAGAGAAAGTGGAGTGTAGAAAGTAGAGACGAGAAGAGAAAGATAGAAGTAGAGTAGAGAAAGTAGAAAAACGAAAGTGGAGAAGACAAAGTGGAGTGTAGAAAGTAGAGAAGATAAAGTAGAGACGAGAAGAGACAGTAGAGTAGAGAAAGTAGAAAAAAGAAAGTTGAGAAAACAAAGTGGAGAAGAGAAAGTGGAGTAGAGAAAGTAGAAAAAAGAAAGTGGAGAAGAGAAAGTTGAGTGTAGAAAGTAGAGAAGATAAAGTAGAGAAAGTAGAGCAGAGAAAGTAGAGAAGAAAAAAGTAAAGTAGAGAAAGTAGAGTAGAGAAAGTGGAGAAGAGAAAGTGGAGTGTAGAAAGTAGAGAAGATAAAGTAGAGAAAGTAGAGCAGAGAAAGTAGAGAAGAAAAAAGTAAAGTAGAGAAAGTAGAGTAGAGAAAGTAGAGAAGAAAAAAGTAGAGAAAAGAAAGTAGAGAAGACAAAGTGGAGAAGACAAAGTGGAGAAGAGAAAGTGGAGTGTAGAAAGTAGAGACGAGAAGAGAAAGATAGAACGTAGAGTAGAGAAAGTAGAGAAGAAAAAAGTAGAAAAAAGAAAGTAGAGAAGACAAAGTGGAGAAGACAAAGTGGAGAAGAGAAAGTGGAGGGTAGACAGTAGAGACGAGAAGAGAAAGATAGAAAGTAGAGTAGAGAAAGTAGAGTAGAGAAAATTGAAAAAAGAAAGTGGAGAAGACAAAGTGGAGAAGAGAAAGTGGAGTGTAGAAAGTAGAGAAGATAAAGTAGAGACGAGAAGATAAAGTAGAGACGAGAAGAGAAAGTAGAGTAGAGAAAGTAGAGTAGAGAAAGTAGAGAAGAAAAAAGTCGAGAAAAGAAAGTAGAGAAGACAAAGTGGAGAAGACAAAGTGGAGAAGAGAAAGTGGAGTGTAGAAAGTAGAGACGAGAAGAGAAAGATAGAACGTAGAGTAGAGAAAGTAGAGAAGAAAACAGTAGAGAAAAGAAAGTAGATCAGACAAAGTGGAGAAGAGAAATTGGATTGTAGAAAGTAGAGAAGATAAAGTCAAACGAGAAGAGAAAGTAGAGTAGAGAAAGTAGAGTAGAGAAAGTAGTAAAGAAAAAAGTAGAGAAAAGGAAGTAGAGTAGAGAAAGTAGAGAAGAGAAAGTGGAGAAGAGAAAGTGGAGTGTAGAAAGTAGAGACGAGAAGAGAAAGATAGAACGTAGAGTAGAGAAAGTAGAGAAGAAAAAAGTCGAGAAAAGAAAGTAGAGAAGACAAAGTGGAGAAGACAAAGTGGAGAAGAGAAAGTGGAGTAGATAAAGTAGAGACGAGAAGAGAAAGTAGAGTAGAGAAAGTAGAGTAGAGAAAGTAGAGAAGAAAAAAGTCGAGAAAAGAAAGTAGAGAAGACAAAGTGGAGAAGACAAAGTGGAGAAGAGAAAGTGGAGGGTAGACAGTAGAGACGAGAAGAGAAAGATAGAAAGTAGAGTAGAGAAAGTAGAGTAGAGAAAATTGAAAAAAGAAAGTGGAGAAGACAAAGTGGAGAAGAGAAAGTGGAGTGAAGAAAGTAGAGAAGATAAAGTAGAGACGAGAAGAGAAAGTAGAGTAGAGAAAGTAGAGAAGAAAAAGTAGAGAAAAGAAAGTAGAGAAGAGAAAGTAGAGAAGACAAAGTGGAGAAGAGAAAGTGGAGTGTAGAAAGTAGAGAAGATAAAGTAGAGACGAGAAGAGAAAGTAGAGTAGAGAAAGTAGAGAAGAAAAAAGTAGAGAAGAAAAAAGTAGAGAAAAGAAAGTAGAGAAGACAAAGTGGAGAGGAAAGGGGATCGGTTGCATCTGCGGAATCGGATCGGTTGCATCTGCGGAGGTTGCAGTGGAGTGATCGCGTGCGTCTCGCGCACCTTTTGCAGATGTGGGCTCTAAGGTGATTCCTTGGGATCAGTGTTGGCCGGTTTGGAGATCACAGTCAGGTTCATGATAGCAATGCTTGTCTTCGATTTGGTAGTTCCACTGTGCTTGAAAGACTCCATGTCCCGCCATGGCCATTGTGAAATCATGCATGACAAGTGCAATTCTAGGTGGCCGCCCCCATCCCCAACGTAGCAGCAACTTGGCGCGCACACCCACAGGAACGTTAACATCCCACCCCACCCCACCCCCCCCCCACCCCCACCCCCATCCACACGAACGTTAACATCCCACCCCACCTCACCCCCATCTCCAACGTAGCAGCAACTTGGCGCGCACATCCACACGAACGTTAACATCCCACCCCACCCCACCCCCATCCCCAACGTAGCAGCAACTTGGCGCGCACATCCACACGAACGTTAACATCCCACCCCACCCCACCCCACCCCTATCCCCACGAAAAACTGTTGGTTTCTGTGCGCGTGCAAGGTGTTAGAGCCTGGACTTGTTCCCTGTAGTGTAGGTAGAGAATATTTTAAAGGAAATGTCGATGCAAGTGATCCATTTTGACCGATGCAAGTGATCCATTTCCCGGCTAAACTCTGCGTAGTTAATTTTAGTTTTCGGCTGGAATTTGAAAGGTAATAGCGCCGGGGCCTGCAAAATCAATATAGTGAACCCCCAAAATCTATAATCTAAGAGAACCTAAGAAAACTTGTAATAGATTCAACCCTTTTGAAATTTCATATGTTTTCTAAAATGCCCAGGGGTTTGCAAATTTTACTTTTCCACGGCCCGACATCACTCTTTAGGTACGTGACCAAGCCAGGTAGACACAGCGGGCGCTGTATACGTGGCCGGCTACATGTTAGACGGCTCGGAGAACAAGCTTTGGATCCAAAAAACCCACGCCAACGGAACCTTGGGCTGGACCATGGAGTACGGATGGTCAGCGCACGACAGGGCCCTTGCTATCAAGGCGAAAGGGTTTTCGTTTTTCCTGAGGTGTTTTCTTGAGGTCGACAGGGGCAATGTCTCAAAACTTCGTTTTGTTCGCACTTAAAGTCCACATATGATCAGTAACAGCTCTCCCTCAACGCCTATGAGTGGATATACAAAGATGTACTCAACTGATGCTTATTATTCCAAAATTATTTTGCAGTTCATTTAGAAATGCTAAAGGCATGTTTCAGATGTTGGGCGGCTTTAGGGTTTGGGATTCCCAAATGATTGTGCAACTCATTTAGGAACAAGAAACTAATGTTCCAGATGTTGGATGGTTTGTGGTCTTATTGTTTCGAAGTCATTTGGCACAATTACAGATCAGTTGAACACCCCCAAGAAAAGGAAGGACACGCCATCATACAATAAATCATGTTGGGCAAGAATTTCAAACTAGATGAAACAAGAAACAGCGTTTGCTAGCGCAATTTCTCAACACCACACCAGCCATGTACATGCACAATCATGCACACACATGCAAGCAGCTAAGTTCCAATCTCACACACGCACCCACACACACACACACACACACACACACACGCACACGCACACGCACACACACACACACACACGCACAATTTTCATTGCCTCATGGCCTGAACTTGCCGTCGAAGGTGTCTATGCTTTGAAGCATCCAGTGGCATTTTATTTTTTTTCATTTTCCTTTTCTTGTTTGTCTCTTCCTCTAATTCTATATTTTGATGCTTGGCAATTTGTTCAAAATCCCAAGCACCCCAAGCTGCGATTCTTTCGTGACGCAAAGAGCAAGGAATCTGTGGAAGGTCATGGGAGGGCAGTTGCAGATTGGGAAGAGGCCTCATCTGTGCACGCGAGAATTTTCTCATCTATGCACGCGAATCATTTGTGCATGCGGGAATTCTCTCATCTGTGCACGCGAAGTAGGGCCTTCTATATTGCTTGTGGTGTCACCAACAATGAAAGATTGACTGCGATTATTAGTATCATGAGAGAAAACAGTACTGCCACCTATCCCATACGTCTGTGTCATGTTGCAGTCAACACGAATGTCATCAGCCCCACCCACCCACCCCACCCCACCCTGCCCATGTGTTCAGTCTTGTGTGCGCAGACGAAAAAAAATGTGTGCGCGGATGAGGCAAAATCAGGGGGGTGTTCCTGCGTGCGCAGATGAGAGAAATCTGTGTGTGCAGATGAGGCCTCTACCTTTTTTTGATGATTGATCAACAATAAAGTAGTCAGTTCCTTCGTTCATCGGATTTTGCCATTGGCTCAGTGACCGCTTTAAAACTGAATAATGAATAATGGATAAGTTGCAATGGGCCTCAATGACGCAAACTTTTTGGGGGCTAGGTACCTGGCTACCACGATCAATTAAACATATTGAAATCATGGATCCTTAATTAGTTGATTAGCTTTGCGGTTGGCTTAGCACTTCTACAAACCTTCACCTTGCCAAACCAGACCACGACCTTTTTCCAAATTCTTTTCAAAACACACCCATTGGGCCATTGAGCAATTGGCCAAGGGTAGTCCAGGGAGCACTGCTATGAACTGAACGATGGATACGTTGCTATGGGCCTGAGTCTCAATAACAAAAAGCCTTTTTTGGGGTTATGCAGCTCTGCTGCTCAGACCCCTGAACGAAGCGAATGTGCGAGCGAGTGAATTATGACCTCAATCTGCCGATAGATCGATCGATGAATTATATGAATTGCTTCATGAGTTGTTTGTTTTTCCTGAGGATCCACTGTTTTGCTGCACTCGAGGTTGAATCTGCTAAGGGGGGCGACGCTTGTTTTCAATGTTGAGTGCTGACAGCCCATACTCAGGGCTGTAATGTCATAATTTGTTTGTGGGTCATGGGATCAACCAGAAACAGGGTTGACATGTGAGGAAGCAGCTCAAACCTGAGGATTGCTGGGAGCACCTGGGCCAAGCAAAAGCAGCAGCAACAACAACAGCGTTAATCACAACAAACATAAAAATACCAGTTAAGTCTTGATTCCTCCAAAGGCAAATTGAACTCAATTCAAAATCAATTGATAGTTAAGCCTGATTCCGTCTAAAGCAAAGGGAATTAATTTAATTCAGGTGAATTCTATTGTTCCCAGCACATTGAATTCAATTTGATTATCATCAGCTACTGGCTACTACTTAAGCTTGCTTCCCCCGAAGCCAAAACCAATTTGAATTCAGTTTAGTTTAGTTTAAATTTTATTTGTTGATCAAGTTTTGCTTCCTCCAAAGGCAATTAGATTCAATGTGGTTAAGATTTTTTGCTAGTTCAGCGTGCTTCCCACAAATGCAAATTGAATTCCATGTAGGATTGAGTAATAGTTAAGTGTGATTCTTCCGAAGGCCAAGGCGAATTCCAGTGAAGGTCAAATACTGGTTAGGTGTGGTTCCCCCCCTGAGGCAAATTGATTTCAAATACAAATTAAGTATTCGTCACGTTTGATTTCTTTAAAAGGAAATCGAATGTACATAATTCAAAAACATTCCACCTGATTTCAATTCACATCAACATACAATGCTGAGGTGCCCCTGTAGAAGTTTGGATGGTCGATGTTATACAGTCCTGAGGAATGGGACGGGGGCCATTTTGTTCTGTCCCTGTAGGCCAACATCCATTGCAAAATTCTACAGATATGCAATTGTACAATCCATGGCAAAAATTGCGAATTCCAATATCTACCATAGGAAAATTGTATAATTTCCATTGTAGCACTAGAGCACTGGCCAAACAGATACAGACCTTTTCTTTGGGGAATGTGCCGTCGTGCAAGGCCTTGGGGAATCTCCAGCACGCCAGGGAGCTTCATGCACAGGTGGAGGACTCTGCACGGCAACCAAGGACTTTGTGTACCACCTCCCCACCCTTACCTGTCAAACAGGGCGCGCATAAAATGTGATTTCCATGGAATTTGGACTCATCAACTAGTATGCTTGGGGATGCCGCCTTGCCAATGTGAGCATTGCATGTGCAAGATGTGTCGTGCATGTTTTCCACTCGGAAGGTCATCCACGGAAGTTGATAGCACGGTGCACCTGAGTATAGCAGCTAATAGCACCATAGTCTCACTGTCTCTGAGGTGGCCAACGTGGGCATTGGCATGCCCAGAGAGGAGCAGGAGCTCATTTTTCGGTACTTTTCCCACAGAAGTCAGGTACTGAGATGGCAAAAAAAATCACACCAAAAGACAGCCATGTGCAATCCATCGAACCACCCCATTTCTCGTGAGACTGCGCTGGCGAATAAAGTCGTTTGGACTGACTTCAAGGATTCAAGAAAATACGAGGATTGTCAAGGAGAAAGGAAACTTTTTGGAAGCAACAGATCACTATGCAATTTGGCTCAACAGCCAAGAGCTCACCATATCTCACCATCTTCCCTATACAGGATCTAGAATTCTGTACTAAGCCGCCTCACAGCTTCACTCGATCATGCGTCACGTTCAGGAGCGATGGGGCGATCGATTGAACTCACCATAACTCAACGTTATTCAGTGAATGTGTGGGGTTTCCTTTTTCCCCAGCAACTGGAATGTGTCGTGAATACTTGAAAAAACATGCACATATCATTTATATATGTGATCCAAAATTGACAGGCCGGACTCAGGAACCGTGGTGAAAAATGGCCTTTTGGTTGATGCCAGGGCCCACCATGTGTTACGCACATGGAGCGTACGTAAATATACAAACACAGTATTTGAGCTATTTTTGAGCTGACTTGTATATGATTACGATCGCGTAAGCAAAAATGTGCAGACGTAGGTGACATAAGCGCATACACAAAACACAGAGAGAGAGAGATACATGCATATATATATATATGTACATATATTTATCCTAAGATATATACGTATATGTTTGTGTATCAATAAACATTCACCTTCGTATATCTACACATGCACACATACATACCCACAGCCAGATGTACACACATCCGCGCAGACATATTTACATCCGCCCACCTCCTTAGAGATAGAGGAGCACGTGCATTCACATGTATGCCTTTTTTCATATGCACTTGGAGGCATGTACACATTTCTGTACAGACACATGTGCCAAGATGTTTAGCAGTGAAACTTCCGACTTGTGGAAGGTTGTGGCAGCAAGCCCTGAAGAAAAGATATCACACACGAAGACGTGTCAGAGAGAAAGGGATGACCAGAGACACAAGCCCGTGGGTGACAGGAAGCACGTGGGTGACAGGCAGCACTGATGCAAAATGCTGTGTTTTTCCATAGGCTGGTGCTCCACAATGGTCTAAAGGTCCGAAAAGTAGGCTCGGTAGCAAGGGGCCCTGAGATCTGTGGTGAAATTGTTGCATGAAAACGGCACCCGACTGCAGCGCAAACTTTAAGAATTTGAGAATTTGTCAAAATGTAAATCTGATTTTCACATTCATGCCCAATTCAGGCATGATATGACATGATATGAGATGGTGGTACTCTCAGACGCCTCTTTTGGTGAGGCTCAAGGGACATAACGGCATTATCTTCGGTGCGGCTCACCAATCCGCCGTCGGCATGTTCTGGGTGTCGAGTTTGCACACAGCCAGTGGTACAGATGTGTCCCTGGAGCCACCTGTGGCTTCCGACCAAGTTTTGGAGGATCTCAGGCGTCGATGCGCCTACGCTGTGCAAGTTGGGATTCGACAGGTCACCCTTGTGAGTGGCAGTCAAGAGCTACTTGGAAACTGCTTGGTGGCAGATGTGATCAATGAAGCCACTGCCCAGGACCTAACGGTGGTGCTGCAACCGGTGCTCCGCGTATCGTCCACAGCTGCGTGCGGCATGGAAGTCTACAGGTTTTGTGAAGCTGAAGCGTGTGGCGTTTCCGCCTTCCAGCGGAATTGACATCAACATGATGCCTTTCAGGATGGGAGACAAAGCGTCTCTTCCAGCAATGTACCATGGCTATTGGCCGCTGATTCAAGCCTGTGAGCTTCCCAAAGAGGAGATTGGCAAGGTGGGTTTCTTGACCATCCAGGAAAGTGACGTAACTTCGGGGCAATGTCGTCCAGGTTTACATCTTGAAGCTCCAGGTGTCGTCATGTCAGAGGGCCGGGTGTTGCTGACCACTGCGAAGTGGGGAGGTGGCCTGCTGGGGTTCGAGCAGAAGCAGCGGAAAGAGGTGCCGCGGATGCGCCTTGTGGACGACCTCGAGGATGCGGAGAAGGAGCCATCCAGTGACTCGGAATTCTACGAGGATCCGATCTATGGTAGATCAAGTATTTATGTTCATACTCGCTTCCAAGGTGGCATCTACACCGCGTCCACGGTGGAAAACTCTACGAGGCTCTGGAATCTCCGGTTTCAAGAGCCAGCTGAAATTTGGCTTGGGAGACCTGGAACATCTACGTGAGGTCTTGGGCCCTGGAGAGGTAGCAAAAGCCAAGACCCTGTACTAGATGAGCGATGCCACTCCTCACGAGTCCATGCCGTTGCTGGAAGATACTCATCGCCGGCATTTCAGGTTTGTGACCAGCTCTGTCTCCGTATGGTACTCCAAACACTCCACGGAGAACCCACTGGGAACCAAGCCAGATAAAAGAGTCACCAGGATCATTGACACTGACAAGTTCAACGACGCCGGTGGATCTGACGCACTTCTTCGTGCTGGTGATGAGCTCTGGGATGTGTCCTGCGAACATCTGGATGAATTGTGTGAGCGTGACTTGCTCGAAACGCGTTTGGGAAGCCTGTGAAAAAAAGACGCCTCTTTTGGGCAGCAATTCCCTTCAGATCGATTGTGAAAAATCCATAATATGCGAGTTCAGGTATTTGTTGTTTGGTTTTATAATTTGCGCAGTAGTAGCACTATTTACTGTTTTGGGGTGTTGGTAGATTGGGTGCTTGGTTCGTTGGGCTGGTCGTGGCTTGGGAAATTCGTGTCGTCAGGAGATGATGCCATGGCCACTGGCTGCCCTGGGACCACCTCCAGAGATGAGGCGGTGCCTGGGATCAAATCGTTCGAGTTGCAACATGCGCAGGTAATTGATTCGAATG
The DNA here is from genome assembly GCA_009767595.1 of Symbiodinium kawagutii. NCBI lineage: Eukaryota > Dinophyceae > Suessiales > Symbiodiniaceae > Symbiodinium > Symbiodinium kawagutii. The sequence goes on along the minus strand of VSDK01029640.1, from coordinate 563,661 downwards.
ATCGTCAATGATTGAACTTCTTTTTGGAGCAATATCAACGATCAAGTTCAGAGATTGTTCTTGTTTTCAGGGTATGGAAACAAGGCAGTTTAGCATATTACAGCATATTCATGTTTGTTTCACATGCCTCCCTTTTTCGGGTCGTCCACTGGACTTGAGACGTGATGTGTGACGGACCAGGCCCAGGTGTGGTCGAAGCGGTTGGCTGTTTCTGTGAGTGGCCATTCGGCCATGCCATCACTCCAGAAATGACCATGCCATCCCAAAGGCAGGAAACTGCATGACAGCATCCCAGACTATTGGGGGTTGTGATTTCCAGTGACGCATGGAAAAGGCTTTGGTATGGCATGGAATCTAGAAAGTTTTAGTGTGAGCCCTTGTTTGTACCAACCCAACAATAACCGTATAAGTGGTTTCAGCGGCTTTTACTTAAACTTAAACGAAACAAAAATAAGTTATTTACGGATCTAATGGGGTGGGTCTCGGCAATGCCCAAGTGACTGGCCTCAACCCATCTAAAAGTCGAGATCGATGGGCAAAATGCCCTGAAATCTCCAGCCGTACCACCTTTTCTTGGTCACAAAAAATCAATTGAAAACAATGAAATTCAAAAACCAGTAGTACCCGGGCAAGCCGGGGGCGGAAGTTTCTAAGGTGGTTTCACTATAAACTGAAAACGCAAACAAGAACAACAACAACGACGACGACGACGACGACAACAACAACAACAACAACAACAACAACAACAACAACAAAAACCAGAAGCAGCCAGAAGCAGCCAGAAGCAGCCAGCAGCAGCCAGAAGCAGCCCATTGCTTTAATTTCCATTGCTTTAGCTGTCATTGCTTTAGCTAACATTGCTTGAGCTTGAATTGCTTGAATTTAACTGTCGTTGCTTTGGCTTTCATTGCCTTAACTGTCATTGCTTCGCCTTAGCTTTGATCGCCGGAACTTCCATCGCTTTAACTTCCCTTGCTTTAGCTGTCAGTGCTTTACCTTTCATTGCTTTTGCTGTCATTGCTTTAACTGTCATTGCTTTAATTGTCATCGCTGCAACTTTCATTGCTTTAACTTCCATCGCTTTAGCTGTCATTGCTTTAACATCCATTGCTTGAGCTTGAATTGCTTTAGCTGTCATTGCTTTAGCTGTCATTGCTTTAACATCCATTGCTTGAGCTTCCATTGCTTTAACTGTCATTGCTTTAACTGTCATTGCTTTAACTGTCGTTGCTTTAGCTGTCATTGCTTGAACTGTCATTGCTTTAACTGTCATCGCTGTAACTTTCATTGCTTTAACTTCCATCGCTTTAGCCGTCAATGCTTTAGCATCCATTGCTTGAGCTTCCATTGCTTTAGCTGTCATTGCTTTAGCTGTCATTGCTTGAACTGTCATTGCTTTAAACTGTCATCGCTGTAACTTTCATTGCTTTAACTTCCATCGCTTTAGCTGTCATTGCTTTAACATCCATTACTTGAACTTCCATTGCTTTAACTTTCATTACTTTAATTACTTTTGCTTTAACTGTCATTACTTTAGCTATTATTACCATAATTTTTATTACTTAAACTATCATCACCATAATTTTTATTAATTTAACTATTATTACTTTAATTATCATTACTTCAACTTTCATAACTTTAACTATTATTACTTTAATTATTATTATTTAACCTTTTATTATTTTAATTATTATTATTTTAATTATTTTTATTTTAATTATTACTATTTTAACTTTCATTACTTTAATTTCCATTACTTTAATTATTACTATTTTAACTATCATTATTTTAACTATTATTATTTTAATTTTTTTTATTTTATTTTATTTTTTTTATTCTTATTATTTTAATTTCCTATCTAAAATTAATAAAATATAAAAAAAAATATTTTTTATATATTAAAAAAAAATATTTTAATATCTTTAATATTTTCTTAAATTATTTTTTTTTAAAATAAATTTTATTAATTTTTAAATTTTTTTAAAAATAAATATATATAAATTAAATTTTTTAAATTTAATAATAATAAAATATTTTTATTTTAAATAAAAAAATATAATTAAAATTTAATCTTTAAATATTAAATATATATTAAATATATATTAAATATATATTAAATATATATTAAATATATATTATTTAAATTAATATTAAATCTATATAATTAATAAT
>VSDK01029640.1:542199-554133 GCA_009767595.1 Symbiodinium kawagutii | reverse complement strand
CCGCCCCCCCCCGCCTACGGCGGCCGCTGCGGCGGCGCGCCGCGCTTGCACGCCGCCGGCGGCCTGGTGAAGGGGGAAGATTTGGGGAAGGATTTTCGCATGTTTTAGCTTAGATTTATGTTTTTTAGCTTAGATTTAGCTAGTTGCGACATGTTGCGACTTGAATTTTAAGGATTTTCAGCTTCCAGGACTACCTGTTTTAGCTAGTTGGTTGGGATTTGGTTGGGATTTCAGTTGGGGAAGCAGTTGGCAAGGACTTGGTTGGAGGATTTTTAGCAATCACTTGGTTGATTAGGAGATGTTAGGAGTTATTGCTTAGGACTTGGTTAGGATTTTAAGGATCAAATTCCTTTAGCAAGTGATCAAATGATTTTTAATTCAGTGGTTTGAAAAATATGTCAAGTGGTTGAGCATTTAATCAAGATGCAGTTGGTCAAGCTTGTTCAGCAGCTAGTTTGGACTCCTTGAGAATGGTTCAACCAACTGCTTATCAATTATAGCCAATCATGATGGTAAACCAACTCTTACTGATGATCCTGACGCTGTACCAATCATTGTTGGTTCAGAAGCTGCTGTTGAGGTTGATCTGTAATGGTTGAGTCATTTGGAGAACAGTGATTGATAGACTGATAATGATGGTTCACTAAGGGTGGTCTTGAGTGGGGTGATCGTGCGTAGTTGGTGAACCAATAGTGATAGTGAGGTGAACCAGCTTCATGCGTATGAAATCATGGCGTGTGATCATCTGGGCACGGATTTGTAGCTTCATCTGGGCATTGATGGATGATGACAATCCAAGTATATCACAGCATCAAGAAATGGATCATAATACAAAACAATCTTGGTACGTACCACCTACACGAGTCCGGACGCAAACTTTTGGTCAGGACAGTAGCTAGAGGAAACCAGCAGCTGTTAGGAAGACTGGTTTGATGTCTGCAATTGTCAACGGCTGCATGCAAGAGACAGCGGACATGACCAAAGGCAAAATTGATATTTAGATTCAAGGCTGGCTTGCTCTCTGCATATCGTATCCGTGCTAGCCTATCTGCCTGTGGACTTTCTCTATCATCTAAGCTCTAAGTATGAAACGACTGTTCTACCTTAATTACTGGGACACATGCCAACCCACAAGCGAACAAAACCAAAATTGGACAAGCAACAACTGACAAATACCAGCAACCAACCAATAACCACCAGCCAACAACCACCAAGGAACCATAACTAAATAACAAAAAAACAACCAAACCAAGAAACACCTAGGACCAGTTTCCAACCGGTCGATTCGGCCTCTATTTGCAGCTGCTTGATCACCTGTCGACAAGCAACAACCCTGGAAGGCCGCTGAAGAAACCTGAATCAGCTGCTAATTTGTGTTTCATCATACTAACCATGCTGACCATACTAACCGTGTATGTTTATTGGCTAGTATGGCTAGTCATTGTTGACCATTGGTACCAGCCTGGTCATTACCATTCAGGTTTCATCGCTTGTGATTCATGCTTACTTACTTGTAGTTAATTCAGTTGGTGGTTTCTGAAAATCAGGGTACCCCCAAATCATCTCGTCATCTACTCATTAGCCCTTTACAACAAACCAAGCATTTTGGGGGGCTCCCTATGGCTTGAGAAACCGCCAGTGGATTCATGATGGCTCGCTATTCTTCAGATGATCACCTTGGCAAAACCAGTAGCCAGACGCGCGCCCATGTGGCTGAGCCAGCAGGGCACCCAGGCGTATTGTCTACAATAACGGATTGGGAGTAGAATAATCACCATACACTAGAGTTCTTTTATTTCTTCAGTCCCTGATTTGATTGCTAGTGCAGCCAGCATGGCATGATGACTGTGGCCTATGTCAACGTCGAGGGCAGAGCTTGGAGTGGAACAGCTCGTAGCACCGTGGCAAAGGTTCATTGCAAACCGTCACTTCGAAGAGTAAATCATGCGACAGCAAATGTTATCGAAAGGTTCAGCTTGTTGAACTCTCATGTCTTCCCAGCGTCACAACCAAAGAGTTGACTGGAAATTGAAAACTGCATGTAGCAATGTAGCAAGTCCATTTCAAACTTGTATGATAGGCAAGCTCTCTTCTTTCATTCGACCAACTGGGGACCTCCAATTGCCTGGTTCTCGCACAAAATGTGCCTGTCATTTGGGTCGTGGCAAATGTTTTGCACCATGGTGGTAGATCCCTCATTGCTACATTCTCAGAGATGGTCATTGTAACAATACTCACAGAAACTCTTCCAGTTAGCTGTTGAAAAATAGTTTTTAAGCAACATCCCTTATCATTGCGCAAAGCTCATCATCACAATCACATCCCTCTTGTTGGTGCACCTACTGTTGTTGCTTGCTGGTCACTAGTGGCTTTGTCAGGTGTACCCCGGAAATTGGCCGTTTCCCTCGTACTATATAATGCTCATTCTTAGTTGGTTGAGGCGTACCACCATCTATGGATACACCTGAATGACGAAATACTCATGTAATTCATAACCATCAATTAAGTGTTCCAACCATTATCCACCATTAACCAACCATCAATTAACCAACCACCACCCGCACCGTGGTACGACTTGCCTTCTGCAGCTTCTCTTTCTGCGAATCTGTCAGGTCAGTTTTACCTCGGCGTGTTTCGCATCAATGAATTGCTTCCTATTCACATTGCTTGAATGCTTGAAGGAGGAGGTTGGCCCCCACAAGAATCACATGGGTGCTTCTCAAGCCATAGGGGTACTCCCAGTCATCATCCAGTTTATTAGCCATCTATAGCAGTAAATTAGCCATTTCGGGATTTCCCCGCCGCTTTGAGAAACCACCATATATCATTGTCAAAAGAAATAGCTCTGTCGAATGTCACGGTTCAGGATCCACTATACTGAATTATTATTCACCCCTATGTATAAAGCAAGCATAGATCAACCACTTTTGATCACCTATTATTGATCACGATCATCAGTACAAATAGTCAGCAGTACGAACATCATACTCGTAGCGAAGCACAATAAAGTACATTTTAGCATATTTTAGCAATTGTTATTCACTTTGTTGTAAATTTCACTTTGTTCAGCAATTTAGCTCCGGGGAAACACCTTGTACCGAACTGTTCATTGATCCGATTCGCATCGATTCGCAATCCCAAGGATGAGTCGAAACCCTGTGTGCCGACCCCTTATACTCACTTTGTTGTCACTGAGCAAGAATAAAATCAAACATTGCCGTTCCAACTGACTATTGTGGCCCTGGCCTTCCAGCATGTCCAGATTGGGTGGACGCACAGCCACCTGCGGCCAGATGCAAATCCTGTGAAAAATGGTGGAATGGATAGTACATGCTTGGCTATGCTTAATGATATATGCTTAGATATGCTTAGTAATGGTGTACATCAATACTATGCCAGTAATAACCAGCCATGGGACATGAAATCATTTTCTAGCTTATTATCTGGTTGGTGGTTGAACCACCCCAATGATATTTATGTTTATCAACCAATCAACCATTTGTTATTACTAGGTAACATAAAAACATTCGAAACCACCCATCATGAATATTTGTTTAGTATATATGGTTGATCATCGTATATCATGGTTGTCAATGCTGATTAATGATGCTGACTATTGGTCACTGGTGGATACTAAATCTCTGGAATATCGAAGCATTGTTGCCACTGCAGCGGCTTTTGTCTCCCGCAGGGGCTCGGGCGCTGGTTGATGGGAAAATCCATCACTGATCGGTATGGAACCAACGAGAATAGGCAACCAGCGCAACAACGAGGATATGCTGATTACAATGCTGATTGATGATGATGGTTGATGATGGACTCACTGCTTGATGAGCATGATGTATGATAGAAGCCATCGTGTTTTACCATACATAAATGACCGGTCATAAGCAGTTTCATCAGTGAGTTTCACCATCAGCCAGAGTCCGCTGACCTGATCCCTACCATCATGAACAACAATAAGCAACATATGTTTGATTTGGTAAGCACAACAGCTACTTGTGGCCAATTCGGCATTGGTTTCTCTCTATAGATCCTCTATTGGTGATTTCTGCATCCGCTGAACCAGAACCATGCTTACGTAGATTCCTAATTATCATTTACCACGATCAAGCATAAACAATTCATTGCGGGAACACAAACAACCATTATTGTTGGTGATCATCCCCCATCATCAACAACTATGAACGGTTTAATAATCCCTACAGTTAAACATCAATAGTTGCTATGTCAACCATTAATGGTGGATATAAACCCTGTTATGTTGACCATTAGGTAGTTATAAACCCTATAGTTATGGTTAATAAACCCTATGTTGACCATTACTGGTGGTTATCAACCCTGTTATGTTGACCATTAATGGTGGTTATCAACCCTAGAAATCCACGGGGCATCGCACGGATCTCTCAAGCACTGCTGGGTGACCGTGGCTGTGGCGCCTCTCGCTCCGACTCCAGACGCACCTCAGTCATAGGGGGTCATGGGGATGCCACAGCAACGACACGACCACAACGACAGGACCACAGCAAGGACAACAAGGCGAATTATTGTGGTAAATAGGGGTTGAAACCACTAGTAATGGATATTAATAGGGGATAATCACCAACAAGAGTGGCTAAACAACTGCGAATCATTGTTAGTAACTAATGGTTGAAACATGACTAATAATAAGGATTAATAGGGGATAATCACCAACCAACTTATGGTTAAACAACTGCTATATGGTGGTTTCTCAAGTCATAGGGGTACCCCAAGTTATGGTTGGTTTATTACTAACAATGAGACTGGATGATTTAGGGGGTCCCCTATTTTGAGAAACAACCATATGGGTTTATGATGGTTGATAAGTCATTCAAATGGTTGATATATGTTGATATCATGTTCATGATGGTTGAGAAGTAAACAAGATATCATCTCGTTGTGTTCATGTTTCAGAGCAAGCACCATGATATCGGTTTGTTGATGGAACAAAATCTTGAACCTGCGACAATCTACCACATGATTCCTATAGTTGGAGAAATGGTCCGTCAAAGTGATTAGCTAGACTTCTAACATCAACAGTAGTGATATACCTCGTGATCATCAATGATGGGAGATTCGAATATTAAGCATGTCAATATACCCTCCTCCGTATTTAATGGTTAATCATTGGCTATTTCTGGTAAGCAACTGAGTCATGAACAGCCGTGGATCTCTCAATAACGGCGCAGCAGTGAATCGCTCGGATTAATGGATTCACCAGGGCCCCCACTGGGGATAGGAGTCTGAACAGCTACATAGCTTTGTAAACTATTTTGATGAACTATTTATGAACGTGGTAGGAGTCGAAAAAGAGATGATGAACTATTTAATTGAACAATTTTTATGAATTATTAAATTGAAACGTACGTCTAAAAACATGTCTCACCAGCTGTGATTTGCTCAGCTGCAATGCTTCAGATTTGCTCAGCTGCAATGATTGATGCCTGGAACCGGTCATGGAGTGAAGGGTTACCTAAATTCATGAAACATGGACCGGCATTTACCAGTGAAACAAACATATCAAACTTGTTGATCCAACCAAGCAAACATAATGGCTATGGCAATGGCCCAAAGTGGCTCAAACTGGTTGCTTCATGAAATCGATCATGGCTCTCCACCTGAACATCCCCCATATCGCACCCCAGCCTTCAGCGTGCCCGGGACGGTGGACTCCAATTCAGGAGGCGCAACCTCAGAAGACTCCGAAAAATCGGATGCAGGGAGCATGAACCCCCCCAACATGGGACTTGAATGCTGTGTTGGAGTGTGAATCAAATTGGAATGGTCACCATCTCCAACTATCAAATCTTATGAGAAACAAAGATTAAATTGATCAACAAATTGTTTCTCCCCACCTGAAACGGTTTTTCTTCGGTGGCGGCAGGAACTAAATGAGAGGAACTAAACCTGCCCGGCAAGATCCTCCTATTCACAAAATGGAAACCAAAGGACACAACCTTGCATTCACAATGAGCCATGGCAAAAAGGGATCTGTGAGGGTGGGTGGACATTATCAGACCTAGGAACCAAGCGGAACCAACAATCTTGGGTACTTTGGCCGCAGAATGGGTCAGCGCACTCTAGCAAAAATCATCGGCTCTAGAGGTTGATTATGCCTTTTACTCATGCTGCACAATCCAATTTTTCAATATTTTTCATTGCTCTCCAACTGTGCTTCAACAATTCAGACATGTTTTCCATTTCACAGTGTTTCCATCGGGCTATGGCGGATGGTTGTTCAACATCTTTTTGCAATAGCCCTACAGTACATTTCCACTATCTCAAGTTAGCTCAAGCCTCCCCGTGCTGTTGCGATTCTGCTCATGTCTTGCTGTGCACTGCAAGGCTCCGACGATCCCAGCCAGACCGTTCAGATCTGTGTTGATCTTCAAGCCTTTGAGCCTGACACCGAATCTGCCCCGACCAAAGCTCGTCTCCATGAGGTTGACAACGGGTATCTAATTGGAGCCACCAACCAGCAAACATTGGATATGTTCATTACTATTGTTGGTCATAAATAGTCGGTTTAACATGGTTTAACCATTATGGTTGACTCTCTTTGACTAACCAGTCGTCATCATGTAAACTACTATCAAAATCATTAGCCAGTTGATAACCAACTAATACTACTGTTGTTTACAACCAATGATCAACCAGGCACATCAAAACTGCCACAACGGCATTAGGAATCACTGAGTGGCACTGCTCACGCCAGATAAGAAACAATCAGCAGGGATGGTTGCTACCTCTGCTAGACTCATCAGTTGGTGATCCGTTTCTCCCCGTATGTTTCAACCGATCAGACGAGTTTACTGATGGCTAATGATGGGTGACTGCCAGTTGCATTACTGATCATACCAGTTGACTAAGGTGAAAAGTCAGCTACTCTACGTGGGTCAGGCCGCGGGCAAACTGTCGATGGCTGCTCTACAAGAACAGGTACACGGGTGGATTTCACGTTGCAAAATCGGGTTTGGTTGGATAATAATATATATATATATACGTATATAGAGATACATCCCACTCTGGAATTTGGTCAGTACAATAAGAATTAGTATCTGTAGATACCAATAGTCTACAGAGTCTATATGTATCCATCTACGACTCTAATCCACGTTTTTTCATGACAGAAGTGGAATTCCCAAACCCATGAAAGTCACTAAGTGTGGAGGATGATCATCAAAGCAGGATTTCGAAGAGAAAAAACACGTCACACTGGCTTACCATGTCATCCACTTCATCCTGAAGTGGGTGCATCCATGTCATCCATGCGTTGCAAATTCGGGATAGCAATGCGAAACCAGGTCGCAATTATCCTTCTTCATATGGAAACCATCGACAACTGAGGTTACCCAAACATGTATCGACGCAATCAATCCAAATATAGTAGAAATATTCGGTGCCAGGAGAGCCGCATTACCTTCCTGATCTTTGCACACCCAAGACTTATTCAACGGCATCCATGTATCATTTATGGAACCTATCAACGAAACGTTTATAGGTCCGTATCATCACCGTCCATCACCTCCTTATGGTGATAAAGTCAGCAGCCATCACCCGTGGTTCAGCGGCTCGCTTGCTGTGCTGCCAGCCTCACGCAACAAAATGGCGGAAACTTGGCGAGCTCAGCCAGAACTTCTTCGGTAACCTGAGGAACGATTCAGGGCTTTGTCTTTTTGAAAAATGTGAATGATCAAGCGGAAACATTCAAGAAACCCATCTAGGAAAACGTGTCGGTCCTATATATTGCTGTCAAGTTCACTAAACAAATGAAACTGAAATATCTGAAATCATGATGAAGCAGAACATGTAGTGGCAGCAGTTGCCAGCGATCTGCGTCAGAACTAGAGCAAATACCTGCAGTTCATGGCTCTTGTTTGAAAACAATAATTGCACGAACAGAATGTGTCACGCTTCTCCAAACAGCATTGCATGACTTCAATATTGGTTCTATGAAATGTTTCTTTTCTGCTCATATCATATCCAGATCGCAACTCTCACAACACCCGTAGCAACAACAGCAGCAACCATCATCACCGATAATAGAAAACACCATCACGATGACAATAACAGATGACAACGGCAACGAACACAGCACAAGCACAAAAACACAAAAAACATAACAACAGCAACAAAGCAACAACAAGAAACAACAGCAAAACTATAAACCACGCGTAAATCACCATCATTATAAGCAGCTTATTAACCATCATGAGTCAATAAACAGCTTAGAATGATGGTTGATCAACTAGCTAATGTTAGCCATCATCATTATAACCAGCAACTAAACCTTCTCAACCCACCAGTAGTTAACCATCATTAGTCAACCACCATTCGTCAACTAAACCTTCTCAACAACCGAACGGCCGGTCTCGACACCTGTGGCGGTGGCGCCACCGTGCTCTCCGGTGGCGCTGCTTTCGCTGCGCTGCGGCTTCGGCGCGCCTGGTTGCAGCTGGGTTGCGGCCAGTCTTGATTGGTAAATGGCTATTCACTTTGTTTATAAACCATGTTTAATAGTAGTAACTAAACAGTTTTGATTAGTCAACAGCTATTAGTAGTGAATAATGAACCATGTTTAACAAAATAGTGAATAGGAAGCATAGTAAGCATAGGAAGCGTAGTAAGCAAAGAGAGCACGGTAAGCACAGTAAGCATAGTAAGCATAGTAACTCGTTAGTTAACCATAGCAGCCATAGTAGTAGTAACTAAACTATGCTTACTTAACATAGAGAATAGTGACGAGTTCAAGATGATTTGCGAGTGGTAAATGTAGTAAGTAATTACAGGAAAAATGCATGGAATTGATACTTTATGGTTAGTTCCCATAGTGAAACAATGCTATTATCAGAACAATTAATGCTTAATGATGTTTCATCATCATGATGGAGGTTGGTAGTCACAGGAGGTATTCTGGAAGTTGTCTTCAGTAAGGAGTGAGTGGCTTCTAAGGGCCACTGGAGGAGTGTTCTGCCAGTGGTCAAGGATCGTCCATGGGGTCAGGGGTAACCCACAAAGGCATATCAGTGACTGCCGAAGATCTGACAATGACATGCTGCATAAAACACAGAGATATGATAATTTCACAACTTCACGCATTGACTTTGTGTACACGGTCCATCCACAGAAAGATAAATTATGTACGTTTATCATGTGGAAACATAGCAAACATATAGTGCACCTCCCATGAACACAGCAAACGTACAGCCAACAAACATTGGTGAACCAATAACTGAGGCCCGACTGAGGCCTTGACGTACCCGGATCGTTGAGTGGTGTAATGTCAATTCTGACTAGTATCTGTGGAGATGTACACATTTGACCACTGCCACAAATAGAACTCCTCACACAAAACATGCAAAACGGATTGATTCAACCTGCAAATGATTTCCTCTTGGTACCTTGGAAAAGGAACTCTCTTTGCAACCTTGCGTTCTGTCGTGCGGATCTAAACATGTATATGTTAGGAATCGATCAATCTTTTGAATACCGTGAGAACTTGTAAACGATGCAGTACCCCTTGTCACCCAAGTTTAATAAGAAAAACATGTTTCACACATATATAGTCTTGAGATTTCATGACGCACACAAAAAGGGATTGATTTGTACGCATCGCCAAGATGAGAAATGATGAGAAATGATGAGAATTGATAAATCTAATCCACGTAGACTTGAAGAACTCTGAGCAGCTGACAGGCAAAGCCTTTGACAGTTGGAGTTGTTTTGCCATGCTGGCTTGATGTTCATCCTGTACATCCGTGTTGATCTCTATGAAAACCAAGTAGGCTAACACCAACTATGACCACGAATGGCACTTGAGTCTGTTTGGGTGTGAGGCTGGACATCTGAATTGCATTGTCATAGAGCAAGACATAGAATTTTGGAAGTATGACTGGACTGATGGGAAAATCTACATTAGAAAACCTTCTGTTAACGGGCCATCATAGTGGTTTCCAACATAGATTTTTCCAGAAAACCATGCCTGGGAAAGGACAAAACTGCGGCACCCAAATATTGCAGGGAACCACCCAGGGGGAACCCCTTCAAGAAGGCCGGCCTTTCTCTTCTGCGATGAGGAAGCTTTCCTGGGGAAAGCTGCGATGCTCCAAGCCCTTTGTGGGAGAGGGTCTATGTGAGTTTGTGGGAAAATGTCGTCTTTTTCCTACGAGACAGGTTGGTCAACCAAGGAATTACAATGTATATACGGTAATACCATTATTAACAATTGTATTCCAATCATCATTAGTTGTTTTATATTCCCAATAAGAATTTGTGTTTAGTCAGTATATTCCCTTTCATTGTTGATCCTTAACTTACACCCTATTCATTTGTCATTGACCAGCTAGTTATTAACCATCATATAGCCAGTATTGAAAATCATAAACCAGCAACAAGCTAGGTAACCAATGAGTATTGATGGTTGATACTGACCCATAGCCGTAAGTCATCAGGTTCTTTGGAAACTGCTCCACTGCCCCCAGCTGCATTTGTCGCTGCCTCGGCCTGCTTCGACTGCGGCTACGCCTAGAGCTGGAGGGATCTGAACGTTTAATTGCTGGAAGGTCTCTAGGAATCAGCCACTCTCCACCATTATCAGCTACCAGCAGCTACTATCAGCCACTATCAGCCACTACCAACCGCTACTATCAGCCACTATCAGCCACTACCAACCGCTATCAACCTTCCTCAACCTTCCTCAACCTTTGATGACCAACCTGCTTCACAGTCTCTGTCCCGCGCCTGGTGCCGTGCTTGGAAGCGCCACGCTTTTCACGACCTAGCTTGGCCATCCCAAGGCTTGGCAGAAATGCAACTGGTGGGTTCTCAAATGGATGGTTTTCATGCCTAAGAATAGGGGAAAATAGGGGACAATCACCAACAATAAGCTTGGATATATGCTTAAAGTGATTTAGATATGGGTTACTGGTTCATAGGTGGTTAATATGGGGGATTTGTACGGGTAATAATCATTAACAATGGTCCGTCATCATAGAGGATTACAAATGTTAAACATGGTCAGTAATAGGGGATAATCGTCGTCAATCATGGTTAAACAACTGTTACGGGGATTTCTTAAGCCACTAATCGTTGGTCTATTATTAATTAGTCAAGATTATTAATATTGGATTATTTGGGGTTACCGGTTTACCCCATTTTAAGACACCCCCAAATGGTAACTGATGGGCAAAGGGTAGCTAACAATGAAAATCCAATTGGCAACTAATGATGGATGAATGACAACAATGGTAGAAACTGATGGATACCGTTCGGGTACCTAAGATTGCTGCTGCTGCTGCTGCTGATGATGATGATGATGATGATGATGGTGATGATCAATGGCAACTAATCATGGCAACTCGTGGTAATTCATGACGGAGTCAGGGGATGATCATGCTCATTATTTGCGTCTCGTGGCAACACTTTTTGTTGATGAATAAGGGTAGGCAATGCTCGCTGATTATGACTCACGGCGATTTATTGAGGCTAATCACCAACAAAATAGTAAACATATCACAAAGGGCAAGAAAACACATGTACACCACCGTCAACCGATTTTGGTGAAACGCTGTGCTATTCGTTACATATTACACAGTCTGCAATGCCAACATTTGCTACACTCTGCCAATCACTTGGCGACATCACTGCTAATCTGCTTGCTAGTCCATCATCCTGAGAAAGTCAAAGACCTGATCAAAGTCATTGGTCATAAGTACAAGTGTTTTACCTCTCCTCCCTCACCAAGTAGGATGACCCATGACCTCATGACTTGGAAAACTCTGCAACTAAGCCACCCTTTGATCGCGATCCCGGTCTCCCGCTCCGACTCCGTGAGCGTCGCTGTGACCGCCGTGGCGACCGCTTTGGCGACCGCTTTGGCGATCGCCGTGGCGGCCGCCGTGGCGACCGGCGGTC
>VSDK01029640.1:521583-542175 GCA_009767595.1 Symbiodinium kawagutii | reverse complement strand
CTTTGGGGGCCCCGCGGCGGCGCCCGCCGGGGGGACCGCCGTGGTGACCGGCGGGGGGAGCGGATTTTGGGCGAAGGTTTCCGCGGTGGCGAACGAGGCGACGGCGTTCTTCTTTGCGAACGGCCTCGGAGGGTTTTCGAATCGACTCTCTTCTGCACTTGGAAACAACTTTGCGTCACTCAGGTACTGGGATAATGTAATTCACCAGCCTAAAATCGGATCACTTGTGGATGGCTCGCCTCTTTGACCACCGTCTTTGGCGACATTGGCATAAGGTCGTTGACATTTGCCCAGTGTGCTTTTCAATCTGAGTACCAGCTGGGGTTGTCGAAATTAAGTGGCAATCCTTCCCGGAACATTCACCGACAAGAAGAATCAGTTCCTGAACTGATTAGGGACCCAAACCATGAAAACATGATCAATTTGCGACAAAGTATCAAAAGGTCTGATGCCCCTCCCATCAACTCAGGTTCTAACGTCGACTTCGCGGCCTGCATCAGCAGGATGATTGGCGAATAGGCACAGCATGAGCTCTACGATAGGGGTGAAGCTGAGCGATTGACACTGAGACATTGAGAACTACTAAAATTGGTATTTTCTGCATCCAATTCTTATGTGCGCTGACATTTACATACAATCAGCAGCTAGGTTTTAAGCAAACCTTTTTTGATTGCTTTTAGTCTTGTTTCTTGCAGCTAGAAATCCACAATGGTTGTCATGACTTTCATCCCAGCCTAAGTCCGCAGATTCAGAACCACTGCTACTATCATCCAACATCAACAAAACCAACTTCAACCAATCTCAACCAGCATCAACCACCCAGCGTCCAGAAATGTCAATCAACAACATCAACAAACAACTTCAAGAATCATGCCCAGCATGACCGAACATCAGCAATAATTTGCCTATCAACAAACAATCCCTTTCAAGCAATCTGGCAGTGGGTCAAACCTTGTACCCCTGGTTCCCCTATCATTAACCATGGTTTTCCCTATTGTTGTTGGTGGAAATCCCCCATGAACATTGGTTGATTTATATTGACCCACAGCCATATCAACATCAACCAGCGTCAACCAGCATCAACCAGCAGCCTCCTGTAGCATGTGGCCCGCCCTCGCACCTGCGGCTGGGACTTTTCACCGGCTTGCGGCTGGAACTGCGGAGCCGCAGGCTCCGGACTCGGCTTCGACTGCGACCTCGGCGACGCGAAATGTGTTTTGTGGTGAGACAAACATGAGCCTAGAACGGTTGTTGAGTGGTTGATGAGTTGATGCAAACATGATTCATGAAAGGGTTGATGAGTGGTTCATCAATGGGAATAACTATTGCATACATGGCAAACTAATGGCTAATAAATAGTCAACGAAGGGTTAATGAATGAGAAATTGATGTTTAATCAATGGTTAATGAATGAGAAAGCAATGGTCGATGAATGGTTAGTGAATGGCTAATGAATGATTCACTATTGCTTAGTGAAAGCCTAATGCATTGTTGATGAATGCTTAATGCATCAGATATTGATGGCTAATGGAATGGTTAATCAATGGTTTATGCATGAGTAACGAATGGCTAATGAGTGTTTGATCAATGGGAATAAATGGTTAACTAAGTAATCAATGGTCAACTTATGGTTCATGAATGACTAGACCTAATGTTTACATAGTTAATGGGTAATTGATGGCTAGTCAATGATTCCTTGATGGTTTTTACGAATGATTGTTGATATGCAAACGAGTACAAAACATGAACATATAAATCATGTGATTATTAGCTGTACCTCTGTAAACAATACCAGTATGTGCACAAATATATATATATATATATATATAAATATCAATATTATACACACTGCAGAAGCATTCCGATGAATTGACTTCTGCGTATATATTTGGGTCACTACACGGGGACACAGGGGTGATGAGGAGATGATTATGGTCCAGATGTCTGAAGTTGCCCCTCTGATTTGTTCATGCATACGAATCAGTACTGTTCAAAGTCTTTGCAGCATGTAGCCAAACGCGATTCTTGCAATTTCTGCAAACAAATATATCCGTTGCACACCATGGACGAAAAGTAAAACAGCTCCAGACTTTGGAAACATTCATGGTCAGTGGAGAAGAACTTTTGGATAAAAAGTTCTGGTGGCAATCAACTAAGAAAAGGGCAGAATTGAAAACCAAATTCACCACGAATCATCCACAAACAACAAATGGAAAGTCACAATTAACAACCACATTCCCCACAAAATTTCCACAAAGAAATGAATACTTTATATTATCGGCAAATGTATGAGAAAGGGGAACGGGATTCCGAGGTATCAACATCACCACTCACTATCACCATTGACCCACACATCATCGTTACAAGCGTGAACTCAAATCAATCAACCCACCCCAGGGATCTAGCTCCCCCAGATTTTTTTCAACATAATCTACGAACAAAGATTTTTTCAGCATAATCTACCAAAAATATCCAAAAATAGCAGATGCAAGCAGCCTAGCTTGTCATATCTGTGGCTTCTGGATCTGTCGCCGCTTCAACGTCCTGGGCGCCCCCGGCTGCGCCGTTTCGCCGGCGGCGGCTTCTCGCGGCGCTTCCGCGGCGAAGCGCTCCGGCGACGTTGGCTGGTGGACACCTGGTGAGAAGACTGGTGGAAACTGGAAATTCGCATTGTAGATCATTGTAGTGCATATATAATCTATGTAGTGTGTATATATATATAATCTATATATATATATGCAATCTAAATATGTACATAAATGTACATACTGTATGTATATATGATATACATGTTTTGAGTATAGTAATTATACAGTGTAATATGATTTATAGTGTAATATGATTACAGACTAATAATGAATAATATCGGAACAAAAGTTATGAAGACTAGTAATGGAACGAATCTTGGGAATAGTGATCCATAGTGATCGGATTCAACCGAAATTAGTTTCTTATAACAACTGCTAATGAAATCATGTTAGATACATTTCAATACATGCTAACGAATTCCTTATAATTGATTAATGGACTGTAATGGATGAGAATCCTTTCAGATTTTTTGTCGTTAGTGCTTTCATGAATGATTGAGCTGCTTGGGCTTAACCACTCAGTTGTGGCTGATGGTTGAGGCTGATGGTAAAATGCTGCTGGAATGGCCAAATGATGGTAAGACAGGGATTGATAATGGCTAAAACCTATAGCTGAAGGTGGAATGGGTAGAGTAGCGACCAACGGACGATTTCCTGGTTCAATGGTTTCACGATGGTTCAACAATGATTCATGCTGGTTGAAGATTTGTAAATTGTTTATAGTCTCTTTGCTCCAGACTACTTTGAAAGAAAGCAACCAACCATGATGACATGCCAAAGACATCCAAAGAACAACCACAAATTGGTATGACAAATCACTGGCGCCGAAGGGAACCACTTTGAGACTAGGCAAACTGATCTTGTTTCTGATTGGACAAATAATTTGGATTACGTGCTTTGTTAATGAATCAAGGGGAAACGATGTAACGATTTTCATGGCAGCAAAAAAGATCATTCAAATCGCTGGACTCTTCATTTTGAAACTTGGCAAATGCACACGCCTCAGATCCAGGAGATGGCCAAAACCATTGCTATGCCGTTCGCTACCAAGCATCATCTATACAATTAACAAGTTATCAACAGCTGTATGCAAGAAGAGGCACGGAGTTTCCCAATAGTTCATGAAACAAATCTTAAGTTGGATTTGGAATTCGCCAAAGGAACTGACAAATGACAAATGTCATCCCCTCAGACTTGTGAAAAACAGTTGTGTAAAAGTGGCCCGAGTAGCCTGTGATGGACATTTTCAATATCAGAAAACTCATAGAATAACGAGAGAAGGTCTGTTCTTCGGGGAGGGCCTTGCTCCGCTTCTTCGTTTCTTCGCGGTGAAGCGACTCAGGCAGTGCTGTGGTGGCTGCAGTGATGTCGGGATACGAACTTTCGACTCTCAGCGTGTTTTGGATGAGCCATGGTCCATATTTTTGCAAATGTATAATTTGTCAATGTATTTGCAAAACTGGTGCTTTTGTTAGTGCTCCGAGAGCACGTATGACTCATGATAGGGTCGTGGTCACAATACAGTATAAAAGTTCAATTGTGTTCAATTAACCAGTTCGACGGCAATATGTGGTTCATGTTGCATCTTTAAATGTCGGCGGAATCATGTTGTTGATGGGGTACCGCGCCATTGGCAGATGTAAATCAGGTCAATGAGTATGCCCTTTCAATCCTTTCCCTGAGTGCTTATTATACAATGACATTAATGATTGATAATAACTCATGGAGGTCCAAAAAGTGTCAACAACGGTATCAATAGTTTATCAACCATAACATTTGAACAACTGATCAAAATGAGGCGCACACTCGCTTCGATCCTATCAAACCACCAATGAATTCAAGAAATCTGGGAGACTTTTTAGCGGAACCACCTGCCATTGATGGTCCATGGTTTCGCTTCTGCATCAACTGGGGCCAGGGCATGGAAACAATCTCAAAGAATCTCCATTCCGTAGATACAATATACATGGGTTTCATCAATTTGCAGTTGTGATACACATGGATTTGAACAAGCATAGAAGTGGCTTGCGAGATCCAAAATACAATCCTTACATGGTGCTTTTAGAATTTCTACTCCGCAAACAACTCAGTTCGTTGGTTCACACACGTTTGAATATCTTGCACTTACGACAAATAATTGGATCACATGCATAGAAATTGTCCCACAAGTTGAGGGCATTTTCACGCCAAACGTTCCTGGAACTAATTCAAAATCAAGACCCTGTCATAGAGGTTCTACAACGAAGAGCAAGTTGCGGAACAGTCATCTTTGTGCACTATATGCAATCACCTATATTCTAAAAACTAACCTGAGAATGGAATTTCCAGCATTTACGATGGTTGGACCTTTACCAATAGTGGCTTTTGGCTTCCAGGTTAGTTTACCCAAAAATATACTGTACCTCTGTTTACAGATATGTAACATTATGTGAATGTATGCATGGTTCTGTTCATCAATGTGTTTTTTCTGAGATATGTGTGGTTTCCCTACCCAAAATAAAACTGACCTGGCATAGTTCCAGGTACCTCTACAGTATGTACAGTATCCGTAATCATATGTGATACAATATTCAAAACGTCCCGATAGACATCTTCATGACCCGCAATTTATTTGAAGGGCATCATCCATCCAGAAAATATCATATAGTTAATCAACCATCCATCCCAAATTATTTTGGAAAACCACACATGTTTCAAACCACAAACCAGTATCCGTTTACTCATCATCTTACAAGGCAGTCTCCCCCAGCCACTGCCGGTCCTTACTCCGCTGCCGCTCCACTTTCTTCTTCGCCTTCTCCTGCAGGGCTGGTCCGCTCATGGCTCCAGAACCCCTGGCTGGTTGACATCTGCACGGAGCAACAAATGAGTGGAATTGATTAGATAGACAGGCGATCATGTAAGATCATAATATAATAAGGGAAGCTAATCAACAAATGATCATAGCAGTCACTAAGGGACCTTCAATAGATGAGCGATGTAGGGCTTATTTGACCATCGACGGTAGCTGAATGATCCCATATCAGTCTGAAAGTAGCTGACACGTGATCAAACGGCATCTAGTTACTGGATCTTCTCTCCCCTACTCGTTGTATGCTCTACCGATCACTTCCCATTATTTGTTGTTTATTCATTGCTCAACCCTCCTCAGCACGAGTGTGTTCAGGTCCACCCATACAGTTTACGGAGAGGATGAACAAACAAACAAACAAACAAACAAACAAACAAACAAACAAACAAACAAACAAACACACAAAAACACACACACACACACACGCACGCACACACACACACACTCACATGTCATCTGGTCGAATACCAGGTCAATGGGAAGAGCTCTTGCAGGCCTTGATGGAGTTGGCTTTTCTCCCTTTGTCCTGCCAGTGCAACGAAGAATCGCGGTCGGCAAAGTGAAGCATGGCCAGCCACCCCAACTGGGTATACAGGGCCACCCTGGCCATAACTACCATGGGGCTACTGGCATACCCAGGCAAGTACTGTTTGGACCGAACCCCATTCCAAGCACAATCGGAGGCAGGACAAGGCCACATGGGGACCAGCTAGGGTTCTTATTTTGAATCCCGCAAGCCGGTCATATCATAAATACGTATGGTTCTTGTATCTCAATATAAACATAAACATAAAACCTACTCCTTTCATTGGCTAGGCCATTCTTGTCTTCTTTCTTGGTTGCGGTGTCAATCAGGTTGTTGGAACAAATCTTACGCACTGAGTTGGACATCAGCCAAGTTGGGAATAGCTGCCATGATTCGGATCCAGCAAGTCGACTGGAAATAAACCCCTGGCGACCATGCAAAGAGGGGAAGAGCATGGCACGACCTTCCTGCTCGTAGTTCCATTAACATATTTTTGATCATTGGCGCAGCCGATTCCAGGAAAAGCGGGTGCAAGAAGCATCCGGAAGACGAAGCTCAGTATTTACAAGAGAACTTCACTAGCCTCGAACACTAGGGCTCGGAGTGACCACACGACAGCTTGGGAGTCCAAGTGTTTCAGTTTCATCTTTAAAGATCACTTTCAGGTTGGATCCCAGTCTTCTCTGAAAGGTGGGACCCCATCTCCATGATGGGAGACGGGCCAAGCTCCACACCTTCTTCTCCGGCATGGGCTCCTGCACTCGGGGGGGAGCCAAGTGCTGTCTGGTTGTCCATGTGGAGCGTCTGGAGGTTCCCCCAAGATGCCGATTTCGGAAGGTTAGTGACGCTTGATGATGGCCGGTGATGGCTAATGATGGTTAGTTAATGATGGAACTCCAGTTAAGAGCTGTGGTGCCGAAATCATCACTCTTGAGACAGCCAATTATGGCAGTGGCGAACCCACACGATTGCTAAATTGCTCCTGAACAGGACCCAAAAAGTCCCAGGAAACAATTGAATTGTGTCAACACAACGGAGAATCGAACCGTAGCTGAGTAGAGCAGTGGCAGCTGGTTCTGTCCTGGTGACTGAGCTTGGTTTTCACCTGAGGTGCTGGAAAATCTCTGAGTGCGATCAGTTTGCTCAAGGATTGATTCGTTTGGTTAGCTTAAAAATCCTATCTCTCACTCAACACACGAAACAGAACACAAGTCGTTGTGGGGATCTTAGTTTGTTATGCATGGTGATACATTCATGTGAAAGTGCACGCAAATAAATACATCTGCTCATGCATACTATCTCTACATGTGCATTTGCTGTACACCAAAACACGTATATCTGCGCATATATACATATATGTATATATAATCAAACATATGCATATGATATGGCTATTCACTCATCTGCATTTATCTGCTATTGATATGGACATGCGCACAGGCTCACACACCTGAGAAAATGGACCATCCCAAAGACCAAAACCGAACAATACCGTTGGAGCTATGGAAGTTGATCGATGGAAGTATAGCACTACAGTTACGTACTTTTGGGGACAATCGGTCATCTTGTTGGATAAAAGTGGGGTTCTCTTGTTGGATAGGAAGGGAAGCTGCACGCAGTGCCGAACTCAAAGTGTTTGCTGCGTCCACCCCCAATGCGCCAGTTTTGTCTCTGGCACCTTCTTTGGCGAAACTTCCTTCTCTTTCACCTTTTTGGCCTCCTGCAAACACGGACGAATCTCATGGCTTCCCAAAACATCAAATCTGGTGGGTGGTTACAACGTGCTACAACCCTCTGAGAAACATTATTAGCAGTTGATCCATGTTAATCCAATCATTTTGACTGTATCAACCATCCAACCAGAAACAGTTATTGCCCCACCTACCTTGTTAGTCAACCCTTTTCTTGTTGGTGACCCCCTTGGTGAACCTTATGAGAAGGAACCCCTCCTCATCAACCATCCAGAAATGCGCTGAGAGTGATCCCACCACCGGGATAACCCCTTCCCGGTCCTTTGACCAGAAGTTCTTCAACTTCAGCTGTTCCCTTTCATCCTGGAGCGAGGTCCCCTGGTGGTGAACACCGGGGCATCCTACCATTGAAGCAAAGAACTGCTGTTGCTAATCCATACTACTGCTAATGAGAACATTGATATACATTGATCATCATCAATGTTTTGCCCATCCATTATTGTGCATTCCTTTTTGTCCTCACATGTCATCCGTGGCTGCTCCATGAATACCAGATCAACGACAAACATCTCCCTCAACCTGCGATCCCAACAGCTATCATGGCACCCGTCGCAGAGACCCTAAGTGGTGCAAACAAACACGGTCCTTTGCCGAACAAAAAACCAGTAAATGGGTCAGATTGGCAACAAAAATGGACAAAATTGGTCAGATTGGCGACAAAAATGGACAAAATTGGTAACAATTCTTTACCAAATGCAAAATGGTGCAGCAACAGCCAGGGAGCAACCTAAAGAGCTGGGAACCCATGACTTTTCGGTCCCATGTGGGGGCTTTGGATCAAATTGTTGAACCTGAACCACTTGACCATTTCAAGGTTAGGAAACCACACGGTTTGGGGGATCGATGGATTTGGGCCGTCTCATCCAAGAAATGACATTCTGGAATTCAAATCTTCAGAGATCATTCTCTGGAGGTTTTCACTTGTCGAAGTTGGCATAAGGGGTGCTAATACCTGAAGTTGTGACAATGAAGCCCCTCCTCTCATTTGTGCCTGCAAATGTCCAAACAAAATCGCTGTATTGGATCGAGATCTTAAATACCAAGAGTACAAGAACTGTGCGGGACACAGGTGCTGTAATATAGTCAATCAACCATGCCGGAATATTTGGTAGCTTCCAAGCAAACAAGAAACATTTTTTATGCACAGGGTGAACTTGGTTGATTAAGAAGAACCCAAACTGCTGATTATTAGTCCGTGTGAAGAACAAAACAACGCACATGATTAATGAAGGACTTCTCAAAAGGCTTCTACCACTGGACAGCCTGAAACAAAAAGTTGCACAATATCTGCCATCAGTCAACCAACGGCTGCAAATCTTTTCTTGCATCGACGTGTTTCACTTATTATCTCTTTGAAATCCAATAATCCAATGGGTGCCTTCAAAACCGTCTGCCCGTGATGTTTGAAATTTTTTGTCATTTCTTTGCTTAAAACACGTATATTTCTCCACTGATCATTTCTGTTTGGCTGGATGGTACCACATGGTACCACTGTTCAGGGCCTCACATGACACATTCAACTCGCTGTGGACTGTACCAGCACCGCCTTTGACTTCTCGATCTTTCGTGACTTTTCAGTTGCCTTTGCTGATTTCTTGCCTTCTCCTTCAGATGCTCCAGTAGCAGATTCCTACTAGCATTTAATAACCCTCCGTGCTTATGGGAATATATAAAGGGATACACAGGGCATGGAGTGAAATTTCGATATATATATATATATACCTAAGAAGTGGGTCCGCGTAAAGTCATACTTAGTTGTGGTTTGGTTGGAGTGCGTTGGCAAATGTTGGCAATTTGTGTCCCTCTCGTATCCTCTCCTAATCAAACATAGCTGGTGGAAACCCATCGGGTAAATGATGCCTCCAACTGGCTGGGAACTTGGAGGGTAAGACATGATAATTAAAACATATTAAAACTATCCACTTGTTTCGGGATACTTACAACTGAGCTTTGTTCCCTAATTACATCATCATTGAAGGAAAACACGTCAGTGATGTCTTCATGATGGGAGTTTTTTGGTTCAAATGATGATCGACTATGATGATTACGGCCATTTCATACCGTTTGTTTTTAATGCCTCAGGAAATCATCGTGGAACCCTTCCTTCACCTTCCACAACCAGCCATTTGTTTCGCATTGTATTTTGGCACTGCTTAGCTGCTCCAAGTTCCCCTGGAAACAGGTTCGCAGCAAAAATGATGAAGTGTCATGGTTCCTGATGTTTGACAGGCCGAGATTGGACGACATCGCACAAAGAAGAATCACTTTTGGTGGTCCCTCATTTGGAGCTCTGAGATAAGATCGCAGCTGCCTTTCGTGGATGCCTTCGGCTTTTTCTTTTTCTCCTGGAGGGAGTGACTTGGAACCTGTTCACAGCCTTTCACCTCACCATGAAGGACATACATGTCGGTAGACTGACATACCTGGAGTACCATTTGTTTCAAGAACTTGATGTAACCACCTGCTGCACCAGAATCCATCATGTTGTTTGATGCGATGGTAGCTATCGTCTCGGACAAGGCTGATCATCATTCAAGAAAAAACTGATCATATCTGATCATGGTTGTCAATGTTAAATAGCCTCCAGCAACGGAAACAGAAACCACAACCTCACCAACAAGCAGCATCAAACAGCCTATAACAAACAACTTTCGACAAACAAAAACAATAGTTGTGATGCCAGTGCGTCCTTCAACTCTATCGAGTCTTCCGCTTCAGTTTGCACATAACCTTCATCCTGCGATCCGACAGCAACGTTCTGAAACTTACTGCGAAGCATCTGCGAAGCTCTGCAGCTCTGCCGTGGACTCTTGGTTTCTTGCTATCTGTGAAGATGCGGAAACACACTTGAAGATCTCCAGCATCTAGTTGGTGCTTTGACTCTCAAAATTCTTGGTTAGTGCGGCCCAATCACCACGAAAACGGGCGACAAAAACACACAAATGCGAAATCACCAGACCCTGGTCTTGCCGTACCCATTTTTGCAGGTAACATACCAAGCCCGTTGTCTGTCAGAGCTCAGTAGCCACTTCAACGATCAAGAACCGCATATATACCAAAATATGCTTGTAAATGCCGGTGTACAATGGTGTACAGTACACAGTTGTCAAATTCACGAAGGAACACAAGGTCTACCTATCTGAAATTTTCTGCGTCTGTCCATTGACTCGCCACTGGATCCTTGTGCAACTATAGTTTACAAACATATAACACTACATGGTGGTTTCTCAAAATAGGGGTTCCCCCAAATCATCCATTATTAACATTTATTAATCATTTATAGTAATGAAGCAACCATTTTATGGGTCCCTCATTCTGAGAAACCACTACATATATCTATGCAAATTGACAAATGTATGCACAAATATCAGGGTGGCCTTGGAACCTGACCGTGAACCGGAGGAACCCGAACCGCAGGAATCAAACCGGATGAACCATATAACAGTGATATGATTACACACATGTTGATACGTAATTAATGTGATATGCACACGTACATATATTTTTGGTTCTGCGAACCAACAGGAACAGATGTACATGGTTAATGATGTACAAACGTATCGGCAACTACGTTTGTACGCATGTATGCCTGTATGCATGCATGTACAGTACAGCGTATTCACAACCACCCACAGCGACAGGGACAAATGGTCAAATCATCCTTGATGCTGTCCATTTTTCGTAGCCGGATTAAAAAACAAGCAGTACACACCCATGGCACCAGCCGAGCTTTTAGCACTGCTCGAATAGCTTCTGAGGGCAGCTAGGAAATGGTCCTTTCTCAAAATAGCGTTACCCCCAAATCATCCATTGTGAATCATTAATGGTAATTAACCAATGATTTTGGGGGTACCCCATGGCTAGAGAAACCACCAAGTGGATCCAAAAGGGGCCTCAACATGTTAGGTGTTGGATGTGTTGGTGTAAATCCAAGCCTGTTGGATCTGCCGAGTACAGCCTTTGCCAAGACATGGCACGCGGTAGAGGCATGAGTCTCAGGTGTTCGGCATTCACGGCCCTCGGCATTTTATGCAATCCAGTGGAAATGTGTGGAAAGCGTGTTGCAAAGAGAAACGCCATTTGCACTCATCACTCACCATTCCGTAGTCATTCCGTAGTCATTTCATCGTCATTTCATCATCATGTCATTGTCATTTCATCATCATGTCTTCATCATGTCATCGTCATTTCATCATCATCATCATCATCATCATCATCATCATCATCATCATCATTTCATCAAAAATTAATGATCATTTCATCAAAATTTAATCATCATTTCGTCAAAATTGAATGATCATTTCGTCAACATTTAATCATCATTTCGTCATCATTTCATCACCATTTCATCATCGTTTCATCATTTCATCATCACTTCATCATCACTCATTGATCATCAGCCCTTTCCACACAATTTTTAACGAGAGTGGATTAACAAAGGGTGCAAGCAAATATGCGTGCCCTGGTTCATGTTCGGGGCAATCTTTCGTGTCCCAGAACGGATGCCTGGTTCTCTGGTGCGGGGCTGTCTTCCTCTGCCTTTCGCGCGGGGCCGCGCGCCAGGCAACTGCTATTGAAGCAGAAAGTCTTGCCACCAACATGATGAAACATGACATAACATGACAGGAGTCTTCCCAAAAGACGACAACGTCCTTCCATGTCTAGCTCTCCTCCTGCACAAATGCATCATGATTTACAGGTTCCGTGGCTCCAAATTAGGCACCTAGTATGGACGGGTCCTTGCGTACCTTGTGCGGGAACCGTACCAATACCAAATGTTTGTTTTCGTTTCAGCACCTGGAGGTCGCGAAAAAAGGGTTAATTTTCAGGATCCCCATGGTGGGTTGTGATAACCAGCTAGTAGAACCCCTATTGACAAAAAATCAACAAAGCATTTTTGCCACTCACATTAACATGATTTTTATTGGCTTCCTTGCCGGATCATTGGTACGTTATTTCTGAAGCTCATAGCAGTTGCTGACCAATTCCTACTGTATGAGCTTGCCAGTCTCCAAAGTCAGCAAAGCGCTGGATCAAACTTGAATATGTTCAACACTTCTTTGAATTCCTTGACTTTTTTGACTCCTCTATTAATCCTTAGTTAACCCTTCGTTAACCATTCATACTTGGTCTCCATATCAACCGACGTTGAACCCTGCCATTTCTCAATGACGTCCCTGACGTCCCGTCCTCAGTGAGGACCTCTGGGGGACCTTTCTGGACCTGGGATCGCCACGGAAGGGCCAGGGGATCCTCCCAGGACTGTCATTGCTTCGCATGGGTGGTACAAGCACTGCAGGTCAACAAGCAGTGCAGGTCGCCTCAGTAAAAATACACGGTTTAATCATGTCTAATCCAACAGTAAGTGGTCACAAGTCACAAATTAGCTCAATCCTAAAGAAATCGTTTGTTACCTCAGCAACCATCATCCGAGGTAGGCCACTCCCCCGCGAAGTTCAGCGCAGCGATGGTTTGATTACGTAGTATTTCCCAGCTACTCATTTTTCAGATGTAGTCTGGCCAAGGTGAGTAATCCCTGATGCAACATGGTAATGCCTTCAGCTTGAGGCCATGCCATGGCATCTTGTGATGTCCAAACCGCAAGTCTGCGAATTCGGTTTTCATACGAAGAACACAAATTGTTCAAAATCCCGTGTGCATGGCAAATATGTATGCTTACACGCACATATGTATATATATATATATATATATATGTTTACATATACATATATATATGGTTTCAATTCAAATTCTATACTCGAACATGCTCAAACAATTGTATTGGTGATGGCATGACAGGCATATATTCTTATTGAGTTCCACGCCACCATCTGGTAGCTTTCTTTTTGCTGCTTCGGCACAGGTTCGACTTGTGCTTTCTTCACCTTCCTGAGCCAAGAAACACTGGTTTCATCCCATTCCAAAACCCCAAGTAGGCCTTAGCACTCTCTTACCCATCCCAACCACCACATGTTAGTCTGACATATTTTCTGACAGGATGTCTCACATGTTATCTGGCATATCTTCTGGTGTTCTACCGTACATATCTTCTAACATATTTTCTGGCATTCTATCTGACATATATATATATTTTCTGCCATTCTTTCAGGCAATTTATTTGACATACCTTCGGACAGTTCTATGGGACGCTCTATCTAACAACTCTTCGGGCGTGCTACCTCACATCTATTCTGCCATATTTTCTGGCATTCTACTTGACACATCTTCTGGCATTCTTTCTCACACTCTATCTGGCAAATCTTCTGACATTCTTTCTGGCATATCTTCTGACATTCTTTCTAACATTCCATCTGGTATTGTATCTAGCATACCTTCCGGCATCCTATCTACCATATCTAATTTAGAAAAAACATGGGAATTTGTTGCGAATGTATTGGTAAACTTTTGGGAATAAGTTGGCATTTGGGGGTCAGTGAATCCCAGCCCCCGCGGATGGATTGTCAGCAAGACAACCAGGAAAAAGAACAAGAGAGCTAGTTGAGGAGGCGGGAATGTGACTTTGATAAAATCTAACAACCCTCACCTGACAGGTGGGGAAATAATGACATAAGCAAATCTCTGGAAACATGGTATAGACTACGGTTTGTTTGATGGTGATGGCGCATCGTAAGATTGCTCTAAGATTGCTCTTAGATTCGTCTTGTCTGTTTTAGCATTTTAGCACATTACCCACTACTGTTCAACAGCTGCTGTTTTCCCAACCCATTCGAGACTTGCACCTCTTCTCATTCTTCTTTCTTTTGCCATCCTGGTCAGTCAAACATCTTCTGAGTCACTCGGTCGGTCAATCATTCAGACGGCCAGTGTCCTATAAACTGCAAAAAGGATCAAGTATCCTTAATTATCCTGGTTGCCCTGGTCTGGACGTTAAAAAAATTGGCCACTTTGTACCCGCACACTCTCTCGGCGATGAAAGCATTCACCTCACCCATCCGAAAGCAATGACTGTTTCATCAACATTCGCATGGCGCACTCCTCCACAAAGCAGGACATTGTTATCTGGTGTTCACACCTCTTAAAAGAAGCACAGTCAAGGCCCTACGCGTAATCTGTACAGACCTGAAGTTTGGGGTGCTTAATATTGACTCAAGGACCCCTGCTCAAAAATGGTATCTGGTGCAAATTGAAGGACTGAATTATCAAGAAATTGAAGGACCGCAAAAAAACAAATGTAATCCCTTAGTTGGCAAAGAGGAATTCCCAGGTGGAAAATCCCCGTGCTTTCCAGGAGAATGTGACGACAAGTAACGCGCAACCCGACACAACTGCTCCACGGTCGCAGCTGGCGATGGTATTGAAATATGTACAGGCTACTCTCCATCCCAAAATGAAATGCTTCAGTGAAGCTATCATTGAAGTGGGGATGGTACGAAACATCCACATGGGTGGAAATGGTATTAATCAGTACCAAAAATCAACCAATATCATAAACATGGCTTTATCACCGGTTACCAGCAACTTTAGCCATTTGTGGTCAGGTTTCATCCAAATGATATCCATCTAATGGTACCACTTGTTACCCATCAATGGATGTCATCTGCATCCCGGAACTGGGAACTAACCATGGCCACAGGGGTAGGCTTCAGCGAAACGCTCACCATGCTGAACCCAGCACCGCTCACCTCATCTTCGCCAGCCCCTGAGACTTGGGACGAGTGCGTTGCCATTGGAAAATCCACCATTTCTAGCTGGCTTTTTAAGGTTTACCTATCAACAATTGTGATTTTTGTTCTTCCTGGTTTTCTTTTCCAGAGGGTAGCAGTTGAGGATTGTTCGTTGGATTATTAGTTGATTATAATTGTCAATGATTTAATCTAGTACGGAAAGCTGGTTGATAAATCGTGGTAAATGCTCAATGATTCATCATTTCATGGTCAATTACGTATGGAAATGTTAACTGGCAAATTCAAGGATGATTGCCAGTTCCTGAATGATCCAACGGTCATAGGGCTGACACTGACACTTCTCAACACAGTGCGGCAAGATTGTTCGGCCATAGGTCAACTCGCTGACCCCTCCACCTTCAATAAAATCCATGTGTGAAGGCAAGAAACAAACTACACATATCAAGCATTTCAACTACTGAGCGTCATAACCCACCATAAACCAGTAATTAACCACTGGCTATAAGCACCATGGCTATGGACATATTGATACATATCACCATTTTGATGCGGACACAGGGCACGAGTTGCTTGATTCCTTAGGTTCTCCATGATCTGCCAGATATGGAACCTACCCTGGCACCCTTGAGATGATTTGCCTCGCGCTGTGCTTCGTTGGAGAATGCTATGCCTGATAATGCTATGTTGGTTCGAATATAATCACATATAAAGATATATGTTTACGGTCATGCTATGTGATACTGTACTCCACAATTGCTGAATCGAATATGCTCTGATAAAATGATTCACACTATGAACCAGTATCGTGGACGGTCCCCCAATCAGAATACCACTTGTCAACAGGATGTTCATCAGGTGAATGTTGGGGCCACCACTCGTATCTTCAGAATATTAACCCTTATATACTGTACTTTTGTGAGCATCCGACGAAATGGGTCAGTAATCAACCTTACTCAGCTTATTAAATGCCCTGGGAATAGTCAACCAGCTTATTCAACACCAGCATAATCAACCTGAGTATATATATATATATATAATCACCTTGGCGTTGCGCCAAGGCCACCCAATGCTGAACTGTGACCGCTGTCCGAACTCAGCCAAGGGGGATCTTCATAGAGTATCTATTGCTGTTGATTTTTGTATATCGTGGACTGCAGGTATTTGGTTATAAGCCTTACAAGCCAAAGGCACGTCAAACAAATCACGTGTAGTCTCTTCAGTGTTTCTCCCAATCGGACTTGATCACATCTTCTTTTGTGGACTTTGCGCTAGCCCGACTCTCCAGAAACAGCAAGTTACCATCAATTGATGAATCGATGGTGGCAGCAAATTCTATCGCCCATGGAATCCCCAAATTTCTCTCCCCAAAGGGCCCAGCCTCTGATTTCGCTCATCTTGGCACCATTCTTCTTTCCCTGGCAGGAACAGGTGCAGTGTGTATGCTTTCAAGCCCTTGCGTTCACAAAAAGCACAAAGTCTTAGTCCATGGCACACTAAACCACATTACATCAAGCAGCACGGAACAGTACAAAATAACTACAATCAAAGGATCCTTTTGACGAAAGAGCATGACTGCACCCCAACCAAGCTGCTTTCGTTGAGGATCGGAACTGGCCAATGCTGATGATCCTGGGGTACTTGAGAGGGTCCGGCGAAGAGCTAAGGAATAACGAGGGCCAAGGAAGGCGATTCCACGAGCCAGGTCACCCACTTACTGACCATATGAACCACTGGCAAATGTATAACCTGATCACTCATGGAACAACCCACCCCAACACAACCCGCTTAGCTATAGTATCCACGTCCTGGCTATATCCGTAGATATTATATTGCAATAACTAAGAAAATATCTATCAAACACATATGTGTGTATATATATATAAGTATAAACAAAGTATACATTAATCATTGTAATTTAGGTAAATTCATCAATTGCATATATATATATGTACATACAAATATAAGCACACACACATATATATATATATATAAACAAATATATAAACGTATCTATAAACATAAATATACATATGCATATCTTTATTTAACCAAAGTAGTCGAGGCTATCTACCTATCACCGTGGCCAGCACCCCCTGAGTTCATCCGCCTGAGGAGGGTTGTCCGCCTCCTGGCAAGGTGGAACAGGGGCAGACCGGAGCTCTCTGAACCATTACATGTGGTGGTTCTGAATAAAGGTTAGTGATGGTTAATTTCATGATGGTTAATGCTACATAATGGCTAATGATGAGTAATGAAGTATATTGGTTCTGAATAATGGTTGATCATATTGATGGCTTAATAATGATTAATGAATATTGAGGATGATTGATCATTGGCTGTCAACAATTACATGTGGAAAACCGTGAGCATTATAACTGTGAAAAGGGTACCCCGGTGGCGCTTCGAACTGTTAGTCGTCCTCCCTTAACCTCGTATCGACTGCAATCGGTAGTTATATATTGTTGGATTGTTCGTCATTGTTGCTTGCTGTACTCCTGTATCAACATTCATACGAATTACACCACCAGCAAAAAAACAAGCCATAGTCACAAGCCACTACATTGGGTAAGGTCACCCGGCAACATAGAGATTCAATATCATAGTCATAAATCCCCTAATGATGCTAAATATTGTTCTGGATACCATCCCCTCATCATGAACCATTACTCTACCATGTTTGCTTCAAAGATAGCCAATAGTTGTGTATTTTTTGACTAATTACCATTCGTTGCTAGTAACTATCCAAAATTAAGTATTAGCATCTGATCAATTGGTTTGCAATCATTCTAAGCAATAAAACCTAACTACAAGTACTAATCATTCATCTCAAGATAATCTACTCTATATCAAATTCCAATCTTAAGCGTATAGTGACTAGATCCAACTAGTTCATGCAGTAGTTTCTAACCCTATCAGTTCATCATTGTTGCTAGATCCATAGTGACTAGATCCAACTAGTTTATCCTTGTTGCTTCTTATCCCGTATTATCAACCATGATGAATGCTTATGATCCTTATAAAGCCCTAGGCCATCACCATTAGCCATAAATGACCATGGTTTCTATGGTTGGCTAATGGCCAAACATAACCATGTTATAATTTTCCTATTCGCCATCATTAACCACCATTCACCCTAGTGAATCACCATACCGTGATTTACACCATAAATCCATTATTAGTCACTATAATCCCATGGTTTTTGGAGTTATAATCCCCTATAAAACCACTAATAATGGATTTATGGTGTAAAAAGCAATAACAATCATTAGAAAAACTAACTCCACTAATAACAATTGTAACCATCGAAAATCCCATGGTTTTTGGCCATTCCAAAGCGACCCGAACCACGACTTCCAAAGCGACCCGTCGCGACTTCGGCCTCATCCCTGGGCGTGAGCCGCGCCCGCGGCGTCCGCTGTCGGGCCGGCCGCTTCCGCGCCAAGTCCTGAAGGCAGCGTTGCAAGGGGGAAGTAATGGCTATTCAAAATCATAAGGTTATATAATAACTGGTATATATAGTAAATAGTTATAGTATCGGTAAAATATAGTATAGTTATAGTTATTAAATATTAACTGGTAAATATAGTATAGTTATAGTGGTAAAAATCATCGGTGTTATGGTATAAATTGGTAGATATTTAATGGTTATATACAATCTTAATGGTTATATGAGGTATAGATTATACCTTATACCATAAGGTAAAATAAACATACATATTAGGTTATATTGTACAACTTTATACTGTAAGGTTATACCATAAGGTTAAGTAATATAAATGCTGTTATATATTTAATGGTTATATACAATCCCCCTTATAAAGCCGTATATAAGGTGGTAATCCTATATGATGATTATATAAGGGGGATGGATGGGGATGGTCTATAAATATGTCTTGTGGTTGGTGGTTATGTATATAACGGTCATGTAGCTTTTCTAGGTATAGCAATATAACCATTTCTTACCAATCGGCCATGGTTGCTGGTTATGGTTATTGAAATGGTTTCTAGCCAATAGGCAATGGTAGCGTATAAGTAGCCAATAGGTAATAGTTGCTGGTAAATCTATATAATGGTTGCTAGCCATTGAGCCAATGGGAATAGCCAATAGTCATCAATAGTGATGGTCATGATAAGTAACGGTGATTTCTCGGTTGACCATTGGTTTTAGAATACCATTACCACCATTGGATGGTTGTGGTAAATAATGGTTACTGGCTATTTCTCACAGGTAACTACTATCCCATGGAAATAGCAAGTACTTGTTATTTCTCTTGGATTAACCATTGGTTTTTGGAATATCATTACTATCGTAACCATTATTGCCATACAGTTTTGTATGCTACCACAATTTGTAAGTAGTGGTTGCTTATGATTTCTGGGGGCTTTGGAGTATCAATGATACTGGGAATGAGAATAGAACGCGTCAAACATCCAATAGTTGTGTGGTAAGTAATGATACGAGGAAGGCCAATGAGTGTCAATAGTGGTTTGAACAATGATTAGTTGGAATTTGTGCATGGAAAGTAATGGTTAGTTATGGTATTTGTTTCAATGATATATGACCTTTGGGGGCAACAAAGGCAATTGTCTATCAATGATATGGTATGATAACAAACCTTTGCCTTGAGGTACACAAGGCATGATGGCAGTCATTATGTGATCACAAACATGAATGGTAAACACAGGGCAATGATGCAGTGCAATGGCAAGGCAATGATTACTTAGGACAACGATCATGTCTGTTTCCTTGAAGTCTCATCAATCGCAAATTGCTAGATGAACATCACCAGAAAGAGTCTTCTGTTCATCTTTGGAATGCTTACCAAGGGTATCTGTATGCATGATTAAACAGTGTGTTCATGCACTGTATATGGTCTAAAGACAGAGTAGCTATACATGCAAAATACAGACTGTTGATAAAGTATCTACAATCATCTAAATGTACACACTGGCATACTTGCCTGGTACACCAAATGATTGTACTCGCAAAGGCTTGCCTCCTCCGAAGAAAATGACAATGTTTGGTGAGTTTGATGGTACTACACCATCTTTATGCAACGCTTGTGAGGCTTGTCTTCTGCTGGTTTCATGGTGTTTGCATAAGTTGGGGCAGACAAGAATGGCTGAGCCTTTTGGAGAAATCCAGCGGTTGTGGGGCATCTGATTGTATCCGCACAATTCTGGAAACATCGTGAAACTTATATATGGTCCCGTGTTCCGTGTTGGTACC
>VSDK01029640.1:459055-491713 GCA_009767595.1 Symbiodinium kawagutii | reverse complement strand
TACCCTATGGCTTGACCCATAGCCGCCATAGCCATATCCCCATGAATTCGCAGGCTTTCTAAGCATCGAATTCCGTCTCCTGTTGGTACATTGGATCTGGGCATGCTGCGCCGCTGCGGAGTTGAGGGAGGCGAGACATTCTTGGCAGCGCCCGGGGCGCCGCAGAGCAAGGAAGTGGCCTCGTGAATGTGGGAGAAGCTGAGGTGAAAGGTAAAACCGATAGCATTAGTTGATGAATATCAATTAACTAATATAATATGCTCATTTATTGCTCATTTTAGTGATTCAGAGGACTACTGACTAATGATGATACTGATGAATGTTGACTGATGCAACATATCATATATCTTTTTATTGATTCGGAATTTTATGATAAAGACTAATATACTGTGACTGATGTTCATTTTGATCTAGGGTGAAGGCGAATTAAGTTTAAATAGTTGACAATGATGGCTAGTGCCGGTGATTCAAAATAATGGTTGCTCTATGCTACTCTTGATGCTGATTTGTATTGTCGAATCAATATTGTTCAAACGCGATTGCTGACCGTGGTCAAGAAGCATGAAGAAGCTGCTTTGACAAATGGACAAGAAGCAACGGCAATAACGTTGTCAGCCAGCATTCGGTTGATCATCATCCCCAGCTGCAGTAGTGCGGAGCATGAGATCAGTCTGAATGGAACCCCAATCTCTCGTGGGCTCATGAACATTGAACGCCAAATCTGCTGGGACATCATGACACTACCATCATCTCCACGCAAATAACAAGAACAACCGCATCATTACATAAAGCCTCATTTGCTACACAAGTGTAACACCTTGGGAAATGCCCCAAACAACAAATGAAATCATCTTCTTTGCAAGTGAACGACTATAGAAAACGTGAACCCCTCTTCCCCGCTAGCACGGCAAAACAAATGCACCAACTGCAGCATGTCAAGTGACTCCTGGAGATCGACCTGTCCGCGCAGGGGTGCGGCTGCGCGTTCTCGGATTCGGAGTGGCGCTGCGGCGTTGCGAGGCCACACGTCCACTGGGCGGTGTGCGCGCTGGAGTACTGCGGGACCTACACGAGCCCCGAGCTCTCTGAAATCGCCTGATTGATGGTCTTGATTTTTGATCAGCATTGAAAGTGGCAAAGGCACGACTATGCACACGACTGAATGTGTTGCCTTTATAAAGGACTCTGAGTGTGATGGAATGTCTATAGCTCACCGTTTTTCATTTGTTTGCCGTGCCAACATAAGTGCGAGGGTGTTCTCGTGCTGACCAAGGCACGGTTATGCACTACTGATGTTTTACTCAACGAGTGTGGATTTTGGAATTAAGATTTTAGAAGGGCCTGTGTGTCAAGACTCACACCAAATAAGAATATTTGAATTCTAATCATACGATATTCTGTGTGAAACCTGCCTTGAGAAGTCATGTGGGACATTGTGGGATGCTTCATCCTTTAAGTAGGTAGCGGGAGGGCACACTCCCAAACTAGGAGTCATCGAAAGCACCAGCTGCACCACCAGCCCCATGCAATTGCCTCGTTGGCGTCTTGGCAGTGGCAGCCTTGGTGTAAAGCGCTACATTCACAATCGTAGCGACAGCATGCGACGGCAATGATCATGACGACGAGGATGATGATGAACATAAGAATGCTTCTACATGTTTCTACCAATGTGGAGATTGATGGTCTTTTGAATCATAATAATGTTGGTGATCGATGGTGATCATGCATGAGACTGCATGCGCATGGTGGTCACTGCACGAACAATGATAACATTGTCAAGAATGTTGAGACTCCTGATATCTCCTGATAGCTGTGCTAGAAGAAGGATAAAAAGGGAATTCGAGAAATTTAGAATCGCTCCATTGAAAAAACAGTTCCGTCTGGTGCTGTCATACTTCTGGAAAGGAAACAATTCAGCATATCTCCGCTGAGGAAACAAAAAGCATGTCGAACCCTCCAAACATGAAGAAATCATCATCCAAGCATAAAGCGGTAATCGATTAACATTGAGACGTGATACAGTAGTGCAATGGGCATGCCCAAAACAGACTGCGCACATACACCGTAGCTGGTGACCAGCAATCCTCTGCAGCGTCTGCATTGTGGGCCCTCTGGATTTATGCAAGCAACAAGACTATCGAATCAAATGCATTCAATCGCAACAATGAAAACACATAGAATAGATACAACAAGAACAACCAACAGAAAAAAACACATGACAAACAACCAGCAGCAACGCGGCTGGCATCACCAGTGCAGACCAGTGACTGGTGACTTGCCCCGCCCCGCCGGAGATCGACCCGTGCGTGCAGGGGTGCGGCTGCGCGTCTCGCGAGGATTTGGAGTGGCACTGCGCCGTTGCGAGGCTGCACGTCCACTGGGTGGTGTGCGCGCTGGAGTGCTGCGCGACCTGCCCCGAGTTCCATCGAGTTCCCCGATGCCTTTCTGACTGTTTAAAGTTGTTGTATTGTCGATGTAAAATTTCTATACATACCTCTGTTTCTTTTCTGCAAAACATTTGCGTGCCAACAAAGCACAGAGATGGACAATTGATGATACTTCAACTTACAACGCCATATCTGAATATATCTGATGGCTGTGTGTGCATGTGTATGTGGTCTCTGGACGAATGATTTCAGAACGGCATGTGTACCAATGCTCACTCCAAAGAAGCTTAATTATTCTATATGATATTCAATGTGAAATCATTGAAACCTGCCTTGGCAAATCATGTGGGATGCTTTATCTTTCGGGTAGGCAGTGGAGGGCACGTGGAGGGCACATTCCCAAACCCTGAGTCATCGAAAGCACCAGCTGCACCACCAGTCCAATGCAGTTGCCTGGTTGGCGTCTTGGCAGTGGCAGCCTTGGTGCAAACCGCTGCATTCACAATCGTAGCGACGGCAATGATCATGATCACGATGACGAAATGATGATCAGGTGGTGGTGAGGGTGGTGAGGGTGGTGAGGGTGGTGAGGGTGGTGAGGGTGTCGGTGGTGGGTTTAGAGGTGACGAAATAATCGAAGACGATGATGATAATAACAATAATGGTTTGTAATCATGTCGTGGATATTGACGCTCTTTTGAAGCATGATGATGTTGGTGATAATGTGTGTGTATGGTGGTCACAAACCATGATGAACGTGAATTACACAAATATTGATACTCCTGATAATTGATAATTAGTTGTTCTTTGCTGTTGTTGAAATCATGGTCGTAAGGACAACAGTGGAATTGAAGGGTTCGAAATTTCTCCTGCATCAATCCAACAGCAATTCCCTCCGGTGCGGCCATACTTCTACATATCTCCACTGGGAACACACACATGAAATACACGTCTTCGTGTCGTACTCTCCAAAAATGAAGAAATCATCAAAAAAAAATAAGATTGTGACATGATACACAAATGCAATGGGTATGCCCAAAACAGACTGCGCACATACACCGTAGCTGGTGACCAGCAATCCTCTGCAGCGTCTGCATTGTGGGCCCTCTGGATTTATGCAAGCAACAAGACTATCGAATCAAATGCATTCAATCGCAACAATGAAAACACATAGAATAGATACAACAAGAACAACCAACAGAAAAAAACACATGACAAACAACCAGCAGCAACGCGGCTGGCATCACCAGTGCAGACCAGTGACTGGTGACTTGCCCCGCCCCGCCGGAGATCGACCCGTGCGTGCAGGGGTGCGGCTGCGCGTCTCGCGAGGATTTGGAGTGGCACTGCGCCGTTGCGAGGCTGCACGTCCACTGGGTGGTGTGCGCGCTGGAGTGCTGCGCGACCTGCCCCGAGTTCCATCGAGTTCCCCGATGCCTTTCTGACTGTTTAAAGTTGTTGTATTGTCGATGTAAAATTTCTATACATACCTCTGTTTCTTTTCTGCAAAACATTTGCGTGCCAACAAAGCACAGAGATGGACAATTGATGATACTTCAACTTACAACTCTGTGGTTTCTGGAAATAAAATTTTTGCAACGGCAATGTGTGCCAATGCTTACCCCACATAAGATCATTCCTACTAGATTAATTGTATACATACATGATCATACATCCGTAGAGCGGACATTTCCGGACCCTGAGCCATCGCGCCAGCTCCAACACCATCCCAATGCATTTGCCTGGGTGGTGTCTTGAGAATCGATGCCTTGGTACCGCTGCATTCACAACCGTAGCGACTACATGTGACGACCATGATTATGGTGGCCGTGGTGGTGGCTGCACAAATGACGAGTGGACAAGTATCCAGGATAGGCACAGCCCTTGTTGGGAAACGAAGCACAATGACGCATAACATAGTCAATCAATTGTCCTATCAACAGCAACACAACTACGACACATTGGATCCGTCGCATCATGTCGCATCAACAAAAACCGCGGGCACAACAATGCCACATTCACAACAATGCCACATTCAACCAAGCAATATTACATCGCTTGGCATCGTCAACTCAAACACATGTGCAAACATAAGCAGGCCCAGGGAAGTGACAAACAATTGCAAGCATCCTACAATGGTTATAAATATTGACAAACATTGGACACTTGCACGCATTGCACAATGGTCCTTTGATTGGGCCACCATGGGCTAAATGGATACCCTTTGGTCCCAGATCCAGCTTGTGATGTCTTTGTGCTTGGTGGGTCATCCCTCAATG
Organism: Symbiodinium kawagutii; assembly: GCA_009767595.1. Classification (NCBI taxonomy): domain Eukaryota; class Dinophyceae; order Suessiales; family Symbiodiniaceae; genus Symbiodinium; species Symbiodinium kawagutii. The sequence goes on along the minus strand of VSDK01029640.1, from coordinate 487,047 downwards.
TTTGGCACCCTCTTCTAGTATGTTCGGATTTTGCAGACCAGGCCTACTGTTGGGTTTTCACATATGAATGATTGGCCATTGCTCTTTTTTCGGGGTCGACTCTCAGACATGGCCACATTGATATATAACTGCTGTATGTGCACCTCATGCAAAGCCATTGTTGGCCATCCATCGTGAGTACTATCTTACTGTTTGGGCAATTCACGTAATTTGTCGACTGGTTAGGAAGCATTGCATGTGTTCTCTTGGAAAATAAACTTTTTCTATCCTTTTCTTCACCACTAACACACATTAATTTCAACAATTTCACAATCTTTTCGACATCTATCAACTCCGAAGAACTCTCGGACTATCAACTCAACTATCAACTTTGAATATCTCCCTGATGTTTCAACATGTTCAACTCATATCTCAAGTCTATGACTTGGGTCACCACGGTCCACCATGGTCACCACCTCACCAGCGAAGGCCCAGGCGCTCCCGGCGACAGCTTCTCCGTGGGCGCTGCTGAGCTTACGGGCGAGTCCGACACGCCGTGGCGCAGGCGATGCGAGGCCAACTGATAAGCCTCAACGGTTGAGGTGTGGGGGGGTTCGTATGGGTTGGTTGGGGTTCAGATGGGTTACAGTAAGTAGGAGGGTTAAGGGGTTTGGGTTATACCAACTGTTTAACGTAATTAGGTCAACTACAAAGATTTAGAGATCTTCGGCTTATGTACGGGTTGTGGCTTAGGGTTACGGGGGTCCAGGGGCTGCGGAAGCCTTCCCAGGGGAACTGAAAGGATTAAGTAGATATTCTCAGAGGTTAAGGGTCTAAGTAGGGTAAGTAGCGATGGGTTCAATGTTGGGAGCTCACAAAATCAAGAAGATGGGTGAGTAGAAGAGTAAGTAGGGCAAATGGATGGTCTTTAGATTGTTGACCTATTGTAGACCTGTAGCTGGCAGGATTCCAACTGAACGGAGTGTACCAGGACGTTTAGATGGGGTGATTAGGAACCAACCAGTGCAGTCCTGGCGTACCTAGAAATTTTGCAGCAACAAGGAGGTTAAGTAGCAATATCTGGCATATCAACCACATGGGGACATCAATATGGTAGAAAATACTGAGGAAGCAACAGCACCCATGCTGTACAACAAGCTGCTTACCATCCTGCTCCGGAAACATTCAGGAACTCTTTAAACCACCGTCATCCAAAAAGTGTCAAATCAAATCTGAAATATACAACAAAGTATACATATATACATGTTACATAATATATATATATATATATATACATATGTATGTTTACACATGCAAATACAATCAATCTCAGGGACCACCAGTTGGCTTGATCCCAGAGGGGATCGTTCATTGCGTCCACACAATTCAGTGGCCGTAGCATTTCACCTGATACCGATACCTTGCTGCGACGAGGGCAACTTTGACTGAAACCAGCAGCCAGACGGGACTGTATCTGTCATCTCCCCAGCATCGTTACGATGGTTGGTTTGGGACTCAGAACTTTTGAGTCGCATGATCTCTGCTGAAACCAGCAGCCTTTCTTGCCAAAGAGTTCTACTCCAATCCAACAACCATTTAGAATGGTCTTAACTTTTAGTAATCAGGATCGGATCAACAATGTTTAACTATAGTTGACAACAACTAGAACTAAAGTATCACAGTATCGCTATGAGTTTGCACTGCGTACCCTCGACTATGTACACCCCAACATCCATGAATCAAACTGGCCGACCATGGTTGTTAACAGTCAACAAATCATTCCTGACTCCTTGTTAATAAGCGACATTGTCCTTCATATATCTATCTCTATATATATATATATGTCGATAGAAAGATAGATAGTATATTGATGGCTTGGCTACTTATGGCTATCAACAGTTATTAGCCATTATGAATGGCAAGTAGCCATCTCCGTTGTGGTTAAACTACCAGTAGTAATACCGTTAATAGAGATGGTTCTTAGTTAATATTTATTCATCATTATGGCTACTTTCTATGGATTTCACTATTAAATAGCTGGTGAAATCCTATTAGTATTTATGGCTATTAATGGATAACAATAACGGGTGTTTAAGGCTATTAATGGGTATTTATGGCTATTAATATCTCTATTGATAGTCGTTAATGGGTATCAATAGGTAATCAAGGTCATATAAATCTACTAACACTCATCATTGGCTATTATCAATTTATCAATGGCTATTCTCTTTATTCCCTTAGCCACAATGGGTATTTATGGCTGTGGGTCAAAACCCCGTACCCCTGGTTCCCCATCAATAACCATTGTTTTCCCAACATAGTTTGTTGCTTATTAAACACCATTATTGCTGCTTAATATTGACCCATAGCCATTTATGGCTACTAATAGGCATCAACGGTTTCGGTACCAATGCTTCTGGCTGCTGGATCTCCGCCGTGGAGCCATGAGGTGTGGTGACTTGGAAGGACTCAATCCTTGCCGCTGACCTCGGTTTCGGCATCGACGCAGCGACTGATGGCTTGACTGATGGCTAGATATAGCTGATTTACCAGGTAAATATTGAGGATAATATCCAACAATGGTAGGGGATATAGCTTATTCATGGTAAATTTCAAGGATAATAACCAACAATAGGGGATATACCGTTATACCAGCTCTTTGATCCATATATGATGGTTTCTCAAAATGTGGGACCCCGCAAAGTGGTCGGTTTATTACTGTTAATGGATGGATATTGGACCCGTATGACTTGAGAAACCACCATGAGACTACCTAGTTCATGGTGGCCAATAGTGGCTAGTGCTGGTCGAGGATGACCATGACTGCTGCTGTTTGGTCCTGGCTCAGATTGGTTATAGCTCATGATGGTAAGGGACTATGAAAGCATAAATACCAACAATAATTAACACGAGTTAATAATTAGCAAATAATTAACAAATAATTAGCAAATAATTAACAAATAATTAACACATAATTAAAAACAAATCAGCAAATAATTAACAAATAACTAACAAATAATTAGCAAATGATTAACACATAATTGGCAACAAATTATCAAATATACCTTAGAGGAAACTAGCCAACAACACAAGAATACTGAACATTCCGAACTCTCAGGGCTGGGATTCTCTTAGTATTCTAATCACTGCGGTAATTCCCAGCAAACCAAATACTAGAACCAGCCCATGACCCATGATCAGCTGGCAACTGTTCACTGACCCAACAACCACTATGTCTCAAGATTAGGGTCAGGATCATGGAACCAAATATCACATGCCCCCTCCCACAAACCGTATCACAAACAAGAAGGTACCACCAACGCAATGCCGGTCATGCATACGACCGGTGGTGAGTTGTTGAACTCTTCCATCATTAACTGATGATGAACCAAGCACTGGTTGTGGTTGGTGAATGAATTTCTAACTCTTCCATCATTAACCACCATCAACCGGACGTGAGTGGTTGCATTCACCACCAACAACCAGTCATGAACTAAGCACTTCACCCCTCAACCCTTCAGCAGTTCATCTCCCAGTGGCATTCCTCTTGCAGCTGCTCGGGCCGAAGCGTCAGCAGCGCTTGCACCGCCGCGCTGCACACCTTTGGGCTCGCCTCAAGGGTTGCTGTTGATGAAGGGCGATGGTTCATGGCCGCGGTTGATGGCGATGGATATGGAGATGGTTCATGGATGTTAATGGTTAATGATGGTAAATAAGCCGGTTCCAAGCTGGTTAGAGCTGGCTAGTGATGGTTAATAAGCTGGTTAATGATGGTTAATAAGCTGGTTAATGATGGTAATGCTGGGAATAATGGCTTCAATGTCATTCAAACTCATGGTTACCGTTGTTAATAAGTCAACCAACTAGTGAATAGTGCTTCATGATGGGAACTCAACAGACTTTGGACTCTGCGAGGTGTTCTGGGGGCTGGACCCAGCAGCCACGGGTGCAACCTGCATTGAATCCCAAAGAACCATCATTCTGCTGGATTCAGCAGTGAATCTACAGGTTTTGTGAGCCAACAAGTTGGCAACAGCAACAACTAGTGGGGCTGGCAGCTAGATTCCAGCCAAGCAGTATCATCATCTCAAGAGAACCATTGTTAACCATCATTCACCATCATTAATCATCATCATTAACCATCATCAATCATTAATAACCATTCCTAGCCATTATTAACCCCATGTAGTTGGACCTCCCAGTTGGACCCCCCATCAACCAGTCAGGCGGCCGGTGGGGATCCCCGAGGATCCGTTGCGCAGAGCTCCGAGGCTGGGCTCTTGCCGCGCAAGCGCTTCTTCACGATGTCGGAAGCCGCCGTCGGACTGAAAAGGAAGACATCACGCCGGTGTGGGAGATCTTCAGATACTTCATGGTGAATAAGCTAGCAATGGTTAATGATGATGATTACTAAGCTAATGATTGATTAATGATTGTTGATCATTAATGATTGATGATGGTTAATAAGCTAGCAACATTGACTGGTTGACTGATGGGGTGTCCAACTACCAGGATATGTATTTATACTCCAAATGTCAGTATTGCCATGAAAAATCCATATGCGTGAAAATCAATGATTGTATATCTATCCATAAAAAAAAACAAACACATACAAGAAAAGCTTTGTCCAACATTCTGCTAGGTGTGAGCACCATACGCTGAACGTTATTTGAAACATATCTGCACACGCAAGAAGGCGTATATTCATACATCTACATCTGTCATCTGATGTGTACTTTCACGTCCAATGTACCGTACAGAATGCGTCCACATTTGAATGTTAGAAACTAGTGGTACAAACCAGCGTGCACTGCATGACCTGGACACACAAACCATAAACATATTGAGTCCATCATGGGATTCCCAACCTCAGATCCAGCCAGTTTACCGAGTTTATGCCTGAAAAACGATGGTTTCATACGATCTGTTTAGTACCACAAATACCAGGTGCTTACGAAACTATTCAAGGCAATAGACATTGTCTCCCTGTAACAACATGGCATGGCTAAACAGAAATGGTCGCATAGTTTTTACATGTTGAAGAACCATTCCCTATTGAAAAAAACTATGCAACAGTTCAACAGGGGATCAATATACCATTCATCCAATATTGTTTCATAAGTTAGTATCAACACAATCCAATTCTAGAGTTTATGTTCAGCAATCGTGTGACGAAGCCTATTGTATACTAAATCTGGTTCATTCATTCATAGCGAATACAATAGAATCAATTATGTTCCAAAAATGGAACCTGTTGCATAAGGTTTAGTCAATAGCTCTTGAGCTATTCCCTGTTCAAGATGCCCATAGGTCCGTTCTCCCAATGAACTGACCAGGGTTCAACTACTGGGATCAGTCATCAAGTGAGCCATGAACCCCACGTGAGCCATGGGCCCCTGTGACATGTAACGGTAGAATCCAAAGGAAGTGGTCTGTTTGTTTTTATTAGGCTTGCAATTGTATCATCAAATATGACAATCCAATTGGTTCTGCAAACCCAACAATCAACCACCCAGGTTTCGTGTTAGCCCTTGAGATTTCGGGACCACAGCTTCCCATCTCGTTACGCCAGAACAACTGGCTGTAAATATGGCTGAAGCCAAAAGAAATACCGCCAGTGATGATTGTCGGATTACCTAGTCATGTTGGATTATTGCTGGTAAGCCATATCTTGGACTACTGGTAATTTGTTCTGGGTAATATGGCTGTGGGTCAAAATCCTGTACCCCTGGTGTACCATCATTAACCATGGTATTCTCAATCGCTCTTTGATCATGTCGAGTTGCTTCCATCAACTTGATGGCTATATTGATCTAGAGCCACATATAGCTGGTATAAGCATATCCCCTAGTATTGTTGGTTATCATCCCCATTTATCACCATTAACCAAGTAGAATTCACCATTGGTTGGTTGGTTAAGAACTTGACCCGGCGATAGAACAAATGTTCCAAGTCTGAGCCGTGCCAACCAGTCTAGATAAATAGTTCAGGGACCAACCAAGCAACCGAGCATTGTTCTGGTTGGGATGCAACATCCACCGCAATAAGCTGTTCACAATTGGAGGAAACATATCAGCAATTTCTAGCAAACTGCGTTGTTGATGTATTTGTATAGATCTTCCATTTCCAACTATTCGCCGATATTGGTTGGCTTTTAGCCATGGCCATGACAAAACTAGCCCGTCACTACAAAAAGTTGCCACTTGACTAGCTGGTGACTAAGTATGAGTATCAAACCTATCAAACCCATTAGCTGGTTAGTAAGCATGACTATCAGACCCCAATCAAACCCATATTCCCAGTGCTGGTGCTTGTGAACCAACCTGAACCAACCTGAACCCACCATCCCAACTGCGCAGCGCCGGCGCCTGCCATACAAGGCCCTGGCAGGGGTCTTGCTTCGCAAGCGCTTTCGTGGCAGCTGGGGCTCAGCAGCTTTGGGACCTGCAGAGCCGGAAAACGATGAGGACATTGATCTGATGCTGAAGTCTTTGCGCGATGTAAATAAATAAATAGATACAAGATCTAGATAATATATGCAAATAGAATATATAGATAACAAATACACAAATAATATATATATATATATATACACGCATACAGATACCTTGATCTAAGTTGGATAACTATATAGATATATGGCGCTTTCTCAAAATAGGGGTACTCCCAAATCATCCAGTTTATTGACCACTTATAGTAAAAAACCAGCCAGCCTTGTTGGGGGTACCACTATTTTGAGAAACCCCTGTATAGGTATATGTACATGTAGATGTTCACAAGCACGTGCAAACATTCAATCTCAATGATATGTCAACATGTACGCATGCAGCGGAGGCGCATTTTGATGATGATATGGTGCACATAAATGGTGGTTTCTCAGAAAAGGGGACCCAAAAAATGGTTGGTTTCTTATTATAAATGTTAACAGTGGATGATTTCGGGGAAACTGTTTGAGAAACAATCAACCATATGTAATCATCAAATATCAACCATATATAATCAAATATCAACCATATATGGTTAATGGGGGTACCCCCATTTTGAGAAACACCCAAATACCAGTCTTATCAAAATCAATCTGGGTCAAAACCTGGCGATCTAGCAGAGAGACCCTCCAGGAGCACCAACACGGCAACGCAACTCAACTCGACGACATTTTGTGACACATCGCAATGGCAAATCAAACCCAACAAAGGACCAACAACAACAGCAGCAGCAGCAACAACAACAACAACAACAACAACAACAACAACAACAACGTTCAAAGCAGCAGCTAAATAATAGCCAATACTTTCAGCTCCTTTGTTGAATCCCCCTAACAAGAAAGAAATAGTACAACCAAAATATGAGGGGAAGTCTCGGAATTGGGAGAGGCACTAATAGTAAACCACAACCCATGAGAATGACCGTACGGAGATCAAAGGCTTCCGCAAAACTATTTTCAGCAATCGTCATTCAAAACTGGATCCAAAACCATCTGAAATATCAAGGTCTTCCCCAATTATAAACCGACACTATTGTTTAACAATGAGTTTTCTGTGAAACGATCGCAGCTTCATGCTTCCTACCAAAGTTCTTTGTAAAGAAATATCTGAAATACCATAAAAACTTGCTGGATCAAGGTTCTCAGGTTCTCCCAATAAATCCCGTGTTGAAGCTCACAAATTGCCAAATTCTCTCAAGGGACCCTAGCAATAAAGCCGCCAAGGCAGGTCCATGTCTATCATAGAGAGACTGAAACATAAATTTGGTGTCGTGCGAACTAGTTTTTAATTGCCATAAACAAGAACTGCAACATGAAATCCCTCGATCTCCCACCTATGTTTCCAAGAAGTGGATGTAGGATTTCCCGTTCTACATCCGACATTGGAAAATATTTGTTTTGGGGGGAGAGGTGCATTGCTCACCCAGGACACCGTCCCACAGCTGCCTGGTTGTGCACCTGATTCGGGAGCCCCTTTCCTGCGCAACTTCCAGTCGCAAACCAGGAAGTATGTACCACCATCATTCTACCCATCTGGATCTTGCTGGATGAAGTTGGGCAAAGGCATGAAAACTGATGTGCATAAGTGAACAATATGGGTTGCATCTGAAGTGTCTTCTCCAAATTGGACCAGAAGCACAAACCAAAGCCAAGGACAAGCTCCTACCGGCAAATTTATATCATGAAACATAATGACATATTGGTGATGATGATGATGATGATGATGATGATGGTGCGCTGGATGAAAGCGAACAAAAACAGAACCCACATCAGTCTTTCATCTACTTTCCTATTCCAATCCAGCAGCATTCTCCAACTGAAGGTTTTGAGGCAGCTCTGAAAACCTTGAAATAGGGGCACATCGCACTGTAACCTCTATAATCTCAAAATACATCTGCTGTACTGATTACGGCGAATTGAAGAGGCAAATCAGGAGCCAAAGCTGGGGGTAAAATCTCCATGATATGTTTTCACCCAGTCATTTTGGTAGCCCTGATTTAGATGCCCCATTTACTCCCTCTTTGCACATCACAAAGTAAGCATGAAACCTACACTTTGCCTTGCTACTGTCGATCTTCGATTCACTCGCACTCCCAAAACAATGGCTGTGAATCCGGAAACGTTTTTAATCAGATGCAAGCAGCACGTGCTGTTTCCCTCTACGACTCAGCTCAACCTAGAGAAACAGTGAGGAGGCAACACCGCAGCCTACACCGGACGTTTTTGTATAGTGAAAATGAATCTGTCATGTAATTTATGTCCTATCCCTTTATTGTGGTTAGTAAATCGGTAACCTTATCATCATCAATGATGAAATAATTAGTAATACCCACCAGAATAGCAGCAACTGCGAATGAACCGACCTTCCGACAACTCGGATAATGAAAATTCATAATCTACCATTCATCTCGGAGGCCCTTTTGGAAGGCAAGATGGGTTGGTCAAGCGGTGCCCAAGCCTTCTCGAGGGCGCAATCATCCAACCTTTCATGATGACCATGACCATACCCTAGACATTGCCTCTGATCATGGTTCAGGCACCATGGAAAAAACACATGGCATTCATCATCATTGAGCACTATTCAATGTTACTCATGTAATTCTAAGGGTTCATTGAAAGTTCATCGTCACATAGGAGATGTGTTCTTTTGACCGACGAGGAAACCATTGGCTACTTCGGCTAGTTCATGATGTACTTCATCCAAAATTTCTTCATTTTGTTTCTTTGGCTCTACTTCATCCAAAATTTCTTCATTTGGCTGCGGGTCAAAACGCCATACCCCTGGTTCCCCTATCATTAAGTTTCCCTTATTCTTGTTGGTCATTATCCCCTGTGAAATTGGTTGGTTAATGAACAGCCCTGGGCTGAGCTACCCCCCAGCTGTTCACATCGGCTCGACCTATTCCTCAATGCCCAGCTGTTAGGATCTCCGTGGTGGTGCCCATGGCCAGCTCCCCTGTCCTGGCAGCTGCCGCCAAACCACTGCGCGCCTTGGCAGCTGCTGTGGAGTCCTGGCCCCAGCTGTTCGGAACTGGCGAGCGGTGTATACCAAGTTTAACAAGCGGCTAGGCATGGCTAGGCTATAGGCTTGTAGAATCAGCTGGTTAATAACCACGTACCCAGCTAGATATGGTGGTTTCTCACAGTCTATCATTTCTTGTACACCTGGAATTTTGGGGTTCCCGATTTTGAGAAAGCTCATATAACCAGGTTTAATTGGCTAGAATCAGCTTTGACCAAGCAATCAAGTCTGATCATGCTACCCATCTGTTGGTTCTTATTCTATGGCAACCGCAACCACCACCAAAAACGATGCTTGGGTGATCGGAAGCAGCAAATCTGGTTTCTGCAAATTGAACATAGCTTCTGGTCATCAATCGTATCTGTTTGGTTGTTCAATGCCTGTGCATACGAGGATATTCAAGCGGCCTCCCGCTAAGGCTGACTTTGAATCATGAAAACATCACGTCAACTTGTGGCAGCATAAAAAGTTCCACACTCAGTACTTCGTGGCAAAAGGAAACACCACATGAAAAACACCCCGACAAATGGCTGGGCCATGCACTTCGACCTCGACGCAAGACCGATCTACACTAACGATCCCCTTTGGAAGTGCTTCCTGAGCTGCTACCGTACCTACTGATTGATGGTTTCAATAATGTTGGACAGCACCAGTGTAGCTCACAACTCAACATGGTGAGTATGTTGGTAGCCCTGGGGACTTGATATCATGCGGACTAAAACGTCCAGCCATCATTGGTTGGTTACCTACTAACCAATGGTAACTGGAAGCATAGGGAGATCAATCACTTCAAAAGCGCGTTGATGATCCACTGTACTCGGCACCCCTTGGTCCATCCCTTACGGGTTTCCTGCGTAGGAGTACGGCGCAAGGTCTCCGCAACGCCTGGCGCCAAGTGGGAAAAATAGAACCAGCTGTGGGTATCTTCGTGGCCGCAGAACCAAGCGGTGGGTGACCCTACCTTTGCTCTCCTACCCTAGTTTGTCATGGTTCTGGTTGTAGGTCGTCAACTCTACTGGCTCTGGTTTTAGGTTGTCAACTTTAATATGTTTTTCTGCTCTGAAGTCACAATCCAAACAAAATCACCAGAAAAAACTTTTTGGCATAGCTGGGAACAACCATGTCGTTCATCACCAATCCTGATGACTAAGCATTGGCGACATTAGCTATCGCTGCTTCAATACATCATGATAAACTCAACTGCCATTGATCGCGGCATCTGCACCAATAAAATCAATCAAAGAATCAACCAATCGACCTCTCAATCGTGGCCATAGACATAGATATGCCGGTTGACACATTCAAATTGGTTGATTGATTGTTGTCCCACTTCACGGGTCCTCCAGTCCCCAGGGTTCGGAACCCCCACGCAGGCCATTGTGGAACTGCCAGGGTTTTTCACAAGAAGTGGCTCCACCCACTCAAGTATTGTTGTATCTAGCAAATATACTTTCACTCTGACGATTAAACGGATCATCAAATCTCTATCTCCATTTCCCAAGCTAGATGGGTGTTTCTCAAAATCGGGGACCAGGTATCATCCTTCATATCAACCCTTCCTAGTAACAAACCAACCATTTCAATTGGTATATCCCCTATTCTTCGTTTATGATCCCCTTGTTACTAGCCATTGTTAACGATTAAAACACCTACCATAACTGTGGGGATTCCCGTCATTGCTTGAGAAACCACTAGATGGCTTTCGAGCATCAAATGTGCGGATTCCCGCCTGCTGTGTTGAGTTGACCCCGATTCGGGAAGCTGAACGGCACCAAGGAGGGCGACGTTGGCGACGGCTGACCCGGTTCTGACGCCATGCGGGGTATGGTGCTGGTGAGGCCTCAGCAATGCTTGCGGTGGTTCGATGCGAAATGGGCTGAAACACTTTCGATGCACATGACTGGTTAGTAGGTATGGCGACGGATGAATACAAACATCGTAGGTGTTTCTCAGAGTTGGGAACCCTAAAGCGCAGACTCTTTTTAAACTGTGAATTAGACTATACATGGCCAATATTGGATGAAGTGAGGGCTCCACGGCCCCTATTTTGAGAAACCGCCACATGATATGTGTTGATGATCCTGCTTGTCATTCCTCGTCAACATACAAACTCAATTCTTGCTTTTTGGTAAGCAACCAAGCAGCCAACTGATGCATCGGAAAACAACCAGCCAACTGAACCCCCAACTGAAATCCACATGTGCAGCTACCCACGGACATTAAAGAAATGATCTTTTGGTCAGCCAAGTTCATCCAATCACTGAACAAACACCTGGTGATTGATACGTTCTGAAGGGCCGGAACTGTGAACTCACAGAGATCCCAAACTCAAAGCGGTTCCCACCTAATTATTTGCAACTGCAAATTTCAGGAACTTAGCCTGTGTATATCAATGATCAGCTATGGTCAAGAGGAGACACTGAATAATGACCATGGCGTGTGATGGCAATGCTTAAAACATCTTCAAACTTAGGCGCCAGCACAAAAAGCATGGCTGGTTGGTGGTTAGCTTCACCATCCCAGAAAATTCAGTCAATCAAACATTGCGAAGGTCACTCAAACCAGCAACCAGCTGTGATTGTTGTCTTCCCCCCCATAGTTAAGCACTCTTTAGTCATGATTAACCAACCATTACCAACCACTATCAACCACCAGGTTGGTTGCCTTCGGGTGAGACGATTTCAAGGACACCATCGAGTGTACCACCTCTTGGCGGTTGCCTTTTGCTAAAGTGCAGGAAGCCCTCAGTCTGCGCTCTGAGCGCTGCAAGTGCGCAAGCAATATCCACCATCGTTTATCAGTGTTGACCATTATAGTTGACTACTATCCTCTAGTAGTTGGTTATAGTTGGGTATAATCTCCTTGTAATATGATCCCCTATTATCGATTATTCTAAACAGTTAATGATTATTACCATTTATTACCTATTAGTTGGCTACGATCCCCTGTTCTTCACCATCATTTCCCTTGGCATCACACCGAGCTGCGATGAATCAGCAGCCGGGAGATCAACTCAGCGCGCAAGCCTTCCCTGGGCAAGCCCTGCTCGCTGCACATCTGCCTGCCCCGAGGGAAGCGAGAAACACAACGGGGAGAGCCATGGGTTTCCTGCGAAGCCTTCGTGGCAGGTGAGGCTTGTAACGGTGGTGCTGTGGCTTCATGAGATTTCATGAGATTTCATGAGACAACACGAGCAGCTCACGGCTTGAGGTCACTTGATGATTCTTGGAAATGCCGATAGCCGGTCCCAGTTGCATGTGGTATCAATCAAGTGCTCGCAATGGCCAAGCTGTTGCAAAGTCTTCGCAGAGCGACTTCACAGCAGGAAGTCTGGTGAACATTTTCAGAAAGGCACCATATACTGCCAACAACTGTTTTGAGACCATTGTTAAAGGTTGTACAGGCATTACCTCAAATGGATTCCAACAATCTGCTGTCTAAATCCCCTGAAGCAGGCACACTCCATGGGTAGGGCTTGCCTCGCTGGTTTATGCGTTGGAACTGTAAACAGCCAAACCACTCTTGCTTGGCCATGCATACATTGTAATACCAGTAGCTGCAAACCATCTGTGAATCCACCAAATCAACTATTCTGGACTGCAAATGCCAAAGTGCTGGCACAGAGTGCCTACTATCAAGTTGATCAACTGCAAATACCAGCTGGCAAGCTGGTTTGTGGATTCGAACTTTGCTAAGAAACTGCAGTCGTGTCACCTAGACTTTCTTTCGGGGTCAAATCTGGTTATCGACAGGGGGTTCATGTAACCTACATCATGGCTATAACATATGTGTATCAATAAGTCACATTCATTGGGGTTGCTGCTGAACGGCATTGGTGATCATCGCAGTCCCTATCTTGTGGTGTCAGTACCCAGTGTTGGTGATGGATCAAGTTGATCAATTGATCTTTTAATGACATGCACCATGTCAATTACTCAAATATATCTCTACTCTTTTGAAAGAATGCTTAGGGGTAACCCATGGTCCACCAACGAACACAAACACCTCAGCGTTTGATTTGGACTGCCAAGAAAAGCGTGCCCCAAAACGGATGAAAAGGGGCAAATCTGTGAGGTGGTTTTGCAAAATAGGACTACCTTCAAATCATCGAATATCAATCATGTTCACTAATAAACCATCCATTTTCAGGGTTCCCAATTTTGAGAAATTCCCAAAAGCGATCTGCGCGAGTGAATCTGGGGTACAGCCCCTTTGGGGCAAAATCTACGAGCTGGCCACCCATCCAACCACCGCGCACCTGAGCCTCTCTGGGGCCATGATCCTCAAGGCGTTGCCAGTTTTCAGTGACCACTGGTCTTTGTTCAACGGTTTTAGGAGCAAGACCCAGAGGTACTGTTTGGTGGTTGAACCACCCCTATGAAAAAATAGGTAATACTAGGGAAAATCAATAAGGTTGAAACCACCAACCACCAGGCAATGCATCTAGAGGTAGTTCGTTTTTTCCAAAAATGGTTTGGAAGCGACGCCTAGTTACATGGCTTGTGTGTTCTTTGGTTCAAGTCTGGTGTTTTGCTTTGAGGCAAGGCAATTAATTGCCAATTTCAAAATCATACTGGTTGGATTGTGCCAGGCAAGTATAACCATGCAACCCTCTTCATTGATCGTAGAATTCCAAAGTATAGCTGTTTACAATATACGTTTTATTATCCTACATTATAAAGGTAAACAATCTAACTGTTCCTCCGTGTTCTTCTACATTTTTAGATGTCATGCTTTCTGTACCGTGCAAGGTACTACTGGATTGCGTGAAGGATTGCTTCGACAGGGTTTTGAATGTCTCAACAAACACAAAAAACCCTTGCTAATTGTAGGACACCTAGAGCCTATAGCCATTTACCCTTTTGGGGGGTGATATTGGGGGATGGAATTGAATGACACACCTAGTACAATTAGTACATGATGGCATTTATATTACTATGGTGCACATACGATATATCAGCGCCAAACTGTATTTGGTACATTTGGATCATTTGGTACATATAGTCAAATTGTATTCCTGACTTGCGCTTGAATCCCGAACAACGACAGTTTTGAAAATGTTCCTCTACTGAAAGGTAGGTGGTGGAACTTCAGATTGCCATGCTAAACTACGACTGAGAAGGTATTAAACTACCACTGAGTAGGTCAAAGAAACTCTTGTGCCCCTGAGGTCGCCCAAGCTGGTGCCCCGTGCTGTCCGCGAGCACGGCTACCCAACAGCTGCCGCCAACATCCACTGCCGCGACAGTCCACCGAGGATCCCCAGGTTGGCAGCTTCAATGGCCAAGCCCGAGGCTTCTCCCAGGGAGACACGACTGGACACCGATACGCCACCAGGAGATGGGATCTCGACCTGTCACACGAATGGCAACCACTCCAGCCCTGCCTTGAACTGCAAATGTTTGAGGCTTGGGCAACCCTGAAAATGACCATCAGAAGGCAAATTGGCTATTTAAATGGCTGAGTTTATTCAAGTCAAATCTGCAAATTGGCTGAGTTTATCCACAGTGCTGTTCACTTCGATGACAAACTGGTTCATGCGTCGCTTTGGGACCCGCCGTTTGGAAGGGAAAACACTTCCTCCTCCGGCAGGGGAGGCTGGTGGTTTGACGATCACTATGCCATCAATGTCGCAAAGACAAACAGAACCATCCTTAGATGATCATCAGTAACCATCCTTACCCCATCACAAGAGGGCATTCAACGTCAAATTTAAACTATCACCATCAATGATCACCATCAACAACCATTGAGAATGAACACGAATCAACACAATCAACCCCCATCGACCATCATGAACCGCCATTACGCATAAACATCAGTGCCAAGTGCCGGGCCCTATTCCGAAATGAGCACGCCGAAACCAGCATGAACTGTCATTACTATAAGTATTACAGCTCACGAACCATCATTACTAATCATTGCCAAATCATTCCCGCTCTTTTCAAATCCTTGACAACTTCGTGAAGCCCTTCTAACACTCATGAATTGCCACAATCCCCATTCCCACCTGTCCGGGCTTGTCGTATGTGGGCGAGCCGGGCCGGTTGGAAAGCACCTCAATGGTTGCGCTCGCGACTCCACCAGCGCAACCAAACTCCGATCCTACCTGCGGGTCCAAACCTCACTGCCACGCGCAAGCGCGCCGGTAGCTTCAACTTCTTCCTCCTTGAAAGGGATATTGATGGATAACCTCCTTCGGATCCAAAATCGTTCAAGTCTGCAGCAATCAAATCCCCCAGCAGCTGAATGTTGCTGTATATGTTGCTCTTGTAGTTCCCGAAGGTTAGCTGTAGACCTCGTCCCCCCTCTGGCAACATCAACAGCAGCTGCTCAATTTCTGTCAGCCATGGCACATCACGAGGCTTCTGAGATCGACTGCGTGCTGGCGTCGCAACTGCCGGCGGCATCACCTTTAGGAAATGTTGTGAAGAACATGTGCTCAAGGGAAAATGGGAGACAAATTAATTAGTAACATTGACAATCTCTAAAACTTTGAAATTGAAGCATGAGTAGACTTTGGGTTTCATGAATTGATATATCATATCTAATTCTTATTTAAAATCACGTCATCATGAATCCGTTTTATGTTCCTTGTTGATTTGCGCGTACGGGGCTACCCTCAAAATGAGATGGAAAAGGGTCTCTGACCCTTCCGCTGTCTGAAGAGCTTCTCAATTCATTGTTCAAGTTACAGCAGGGTATCAATTTACACCCGATTTCTCCTATAGTAGGTAGTAGTAGGAAGTGGAAAGTTGAAGGAGGAAACATGGAGTAGATTGAAGCATATCAAGTGGATGATCGTACGCCCTAGGTGGAAGGTAGCAAGTAGGAAGCGGCAATTAGCAAGCTGCTGGGAAGCAGGAAGTTTGAAGGAGGAAGTAGGAAGCGTCAAAGTAGTGAGGTGTAGAAAGTAGCAAGTACGAAGCAGAGACAAGCAATCAGCAAGTGGATGGAAGTGGTAAGTAGGGAGTAGGGCAGTCTAAGTAAATCGGAAGAAAGACCTAACGAGTTGAATGGAACAAGAGCAAGTAAGCAACTCAAAGTGACAAAGCCAAAATATCTAATTGATCTTTGATCTTGTCAGGCTCCCTAAGCCTCTGGACTGATCCAGGTCCATTGAAGAATGGTGAGTGCGGCTTTTGGTACTCAACAAAAACGAAGAAGTATTTGAAGGGATGGTTCCTTTGAAGAGCTGACTGCTGTGTACCAAAGCTTCACTTATGATAAACAAATGACACATGAAGAGGAACCCAAATAAACAACGGCGAGTAACAACTCGCCATGTCCAAATTTCATTCAGGGTCGGGCCCTCCTTTTATTCATGGATGTTGACGTATTTGAGAAAAACAATTCCTATTGAAAACAACCAACCAACCAACCAACCAACCAACCAACCAACCAACCAACCAACCAACCAATCATCAACCAACCATCATCCAAGCATCATCCAATCATCATCCAATCATCATCCAATCATCATCCAATCATCATCCAATCATCATCCAATCATCATCCAATCATCATCCAATCATCATCCAATCATCATCCAATCATCATCCAATCATCATCCAAGCATCATCCAATCATCATCCAATCATCATCCAACCAACCAATTTTCGGGATCTGTTGGCCACAAAAACATCACGCCAACAGTAGAACTCGCCAGATCCTGAAACTTGAGGCCAGGCCACGTTTTGCGGCTGCCGAGACTGGCTTCGCGCACGCTTTCCCGGCACTGCATCTTGGGTTTGGGCCAACGTTGTTGGCGTGGCAGGCTGCGATGCCTGTTGTTTCTCTGCCTCAGATTTGGGGAATGGTGGGGATAACCAGTCTTGGGTGATGAAATCCTTCATCTCAAACGCATGAGGCATGGTCCCGTTTGACTGCCACTCACTAATACTCTCTAGACTTCAAGATGGGACATCATGGAACCATGGAATAGATAGGCCAATCCTGGCTCATGCATCACATGCTCTACAGGGAACTTCTATTGATTCTACTGTGTCTTTTGATCATTTCACGCCAAAAGAACAAAGACTGTGCGAAGCAAAGAAATACCCACACGTGAACACACTCAGCTCGAAGCAAGTATATACATATCTCATATCACCACATATCTGTCAATATGATTGTGACACAATAATGTCGCCATAGCATGCCATAGCTACTTTATGCTATTTTGCTATTACCTGGAACGCCCTAGCAAGCTATTCTTTTGGGCTACTTTAGCCTAGTAGCCTATAATTATGTTACTTCAGCAAAGTGACAAAAACTTGACACTTTGACAAGTATCTTGTTTTTGAAAATAAGGATTGAAGGCACTCTGCTGGATATGCACAAAAGTGCTGTAAATACCCATGAGAGTGCCATAAATACCCACAAAAGTGCCGTAAATACGCACTGTAAAAACCCGTGTGAATCCTAGGGCTAAAATAGTACACGTTCCTTTAGATGGAAGTGCCTAAACAATCGGGCGTTGTGACCTAGTGCCTAAAACTCCAGGCACCAGGTTTTCCAAGTATGATCAAGTATGTAATTAGTTGCAACGGTACCAACGGAAACGCAGCGCTCATCAGATCCTGAAACTTGAGGCCAGGCCACGTTTTGCGGCTGCCGAGACTGGCTTCGCGCACGCTTTCCCGGCACTGCATCTTGGGTTTGGGCCAACGTTGTTGGCGTGGCAGGCTGCGATGCCTGCTGATTCTCTGCCTCGATTGGGTAGCTTGGAACAGGCTGTGCTCAAGGGAAACAGGCAGAAAATTCAAAATTGCAATCGTATACAGTACATACATGAGAAAACATTGGGTTTGATACAGTTCAGAGAACTTCACTACATTTGACTGTTGCATGCCACGCCAAGCAATCTTTAAAAGGACTCTATTGCCAAAGAACTTTACGCGGTTCCTGAGATCGACTTCGTGTGTACGTGGCCAAGACCGGTGTGGGTGGTGTGAATGGTGTTGGCGTCGTCGTTTGTGTAGCCTCCTTGCGCTCTGCCTCAGATTTGGGGAATGGTGGGGATAACCAATCTTGGGTGATGAAATCCTTCATCTCAAACGCATGAGGCATGGTCCCGTTTGACTGCCACTCACTAATACTCTCTAGACTTCAAGATGGGACATCATGTGACCATGCAATAGATAGGCCAATCCTGGCTCATGCATCACATGCTCTACAGGGAACTTCTATTGATTCTACTGTGTCTTTTGATCATTTCACGCCAAAAGAACAAAGACTGTGCGAAGCAAAGAAATACCCACACGTGAACACACTCAGCTCTAAGCAGCTACATATTTCAATATGATCATGACACGTACACATAGCTATCTTGCATCGCCATGCTAATATCAACGGGTGGACCGGTGATCGTGCTGAAGGCAATATATTTTCAAATTCTACACCCTCACGTACCTTGCTGAAGGTGACAATATGACCAGCCAACTTCAATGATTGCCATAGTTCTAGTTCTTAGCAATAGTTCGTTCATCGAGCGTGGCTATTGAACACATTCATGGTTCATTATCTCCTATGATTGTCGACTCTTATCCGCTATCATGCACTACTATCAGCTATAGTTAATCCACTATTGCACTGGTTTGGCTCAACCGTTCCTTTCATGAGAAATCCGTGCCGGGCCGCAGGTTGAGATTGGCTTCGTCCGCGGGCAGGAAAGGCAGGCTCTGATCCCGATTGGGTCGCCCGTGCCTGGATGCTGCGCAATGGCATGGTTAGTCACAGGGGATTAGAGTGGTTAAATGTGGTTAATAGGGGTAACAAGTATGGGATTTTCTATGATTAAGTATGGTTAACGGTGAGTGACTGGGGTTTTATAAGGTTTATATATGAGCATTGATAATGGTCAATAATAGGAGACAATCGCAGCAATTAAGTGACCCCAAAAATGGTTGGTTCATTACTACAAATAGTTAATCAACTGGATGGTAACCGTCGGTACCTCTATTTTAAGAACCCCCCAAACAAGGGTTAATCATGGCAGCTGATTAAATTAATGATGGTTGCTCAAAGGTGCTTCATCTGCGCCCGAGATTTACAAACCCTCATAATTAATGGCTTTTCTTTTTCTGCGGAGCGATTTGTTGATCAACTAAACAACCTAAATAGGATTTTTAATTTTTGGTTTGTGTTTTCAGAATTCGTTTTCAATTGGGGCCAGTAAACAACCGGGTATCAAAATATCATATTATTGGCCCTATTGATGAAACATGGTGAACCAATAGTGTTTTTCCCGTAAAGGTTCATCACTATTAGTGGTTCATCACTATTAACCACTAGTGTTTCAACCCTTATTAACTACTATCAACCACTAGTTTTTTATTGGGTTGAACCACTAGTGGTTCATCATTATCAACTACTAGTGGTTATAGTAGTTCTTCATTATTAACTCTCCTAACCACTTAATACTATCTACCATCTGGTTTCACCACTCCCTGTAGCTCTTCAGCTCCCCCTTTAAAGGGATTTAGAGATACCCCTGGCTCCGAACCGCTCCTTGAGAATCACCAGCTAGCTATTAATCACCAAGTCTTATTGGAGAATCACCAGCTAGATCCTCCCAGTTATTTTGCCCCTTTACTTTTCGTCTTCGCCCGGTGAGCTGATGCTTGCGCCCGGAGGCGCGCTGACGGTTCCCCCACATGTCGCGTGCCCAGGTCGTGCGGGCACCGCTCCACTCGTCAGCCAATCGACATGAAGTGCTACTGGTTGGTGGTGGAACAACCGCTACGATTAGTGGTTAATAGTGATTAATAGTGGGGTTAATATATGGCTGTGGGTCAGTTCACCCTGCACCCCTGGTAACCCTTCACTCCATTGTTTTCCTTTATTATTGGTTATTATCCCCCATGATCGGTTCGTTAATATTGACCCATAGCCATATGTTAATACTTATAATGGCTAATGATGATCATCAACTGGAGGGTGGTTGAACCACCCCTATGAAAAACATGAGTCAACCAATCATTGCTTAATAACTACTAGGGGAAAAAAAAACATGTGAAAAACCACCAGCCAGACTCCTACAGAAGACACAAGAAGACTACACCAGGGGGCTTCAGACGTTCCTTTCCGCAGTAGGAGGCAGATCTAAAATGGCTATGGGTCAATATTAACCAACCAATAATGGGGGTTAATAACCAACAATAACAAGGAAACCAAATCGAATCTGACATTTTGATGAAGAAATATATCTCAAATCACCACTTACATTCACGAAAACACAGCCATCAAAGTCTGACAAATGTATCAAGGGATTCTTCTATAAGCGGTGGGCGCCAAATGTCCAACTGTTCAGAGAGCTCCTAAGAGACCCCAACTGACCCAAGCAAAACATGTTGCCCTGACCCTGACCTGAATCTTCACACCACTTTGCACAGTACGGTCTTGATGATTTGTTGCGAACCAAGGATAGAACTGGTGTAGACCTATTCCGTTACGGGGTTGCCACTGCACACTCTGCCACCAAGTGTCCTGAGCTTCCTGAGAGCGGCTTCGCTTCACTGGGGGTGGCGGATGTGGAGATGGACCGGTCACCGACATCGGCTCCGGAGTTGAAGTCGCGACTTTGGGCGTGCTCCGGTCCACCAATGCACTTTCTGAATTCAGTCCGGACGATGAAGCGAGGTTCGAATTCGCGGGATTCCCTGTGCCTCAAGCATCGATTCCCAAGGCATCAGTTAAACACCCAAGAAATGTGGCAAGAAAAGTGCCAAGAATTCCTCATGGATCATCCCCTGAGGGTCTCCTACAAGCAATCCACTGATTCTGATACCGCCCAATACAGCACTCTGGAGTGAACTAGCCTTGGTTTGTGTGGCTAACTACCATCCCAAAGATCCAGCACCATTGGTCAAGCAATCACACTCTTCATCCCATTTGTGATTTTGGACAAGAAACGAACATAGACAGTACCGTCACCGATCAAGCAATCAGCCCGGTCACATAAACACCGGAGAGTCAAATAGAGAGTGGTAAAGAGATTCACAAAGAGATTCGCAAAGCGATTCAAAAGAGAGTCATCAAGAGATCCATCAAAAGAGATTCAATCAATAGATTCAACATGATTCAACAAGCAAATCCATAGATTCATCGAATTCATAATTCTTCAGATTTATTTCAAGTTCTCCAGGAAGTTCTCCATATCCAATAGCCATTCCAAGGTGCGCCGTCCAGGGGACACGCTGCGACAGCGCTTCAAGGTGGACGGCGTTGTTGCAGCCGTTGGCCCTGGCAGTTCCAACTTGGGACCTGAGCTCCGTGGGTTGTGCACCCAGTGGCTCCCAATGGCGACACCATTCATTGGCCTTGCATGTTGATTGGGTTAGCGTTAGTGTTGGTTGTCAAAGATGTTAGTGTTGGCTTAGCGTTGCCGGGGTCAAAAGAATTGTTGACTTGGCCAGTTTTCAATAGTTTTCAACTGTTAAGTGGCTGTGCATATGACCGTTTTGACAACATCTACTGGGTTGATAAGCCTGGTTGTTCATTGTGGATCGTGGCAAGCAACCTCCTCATACGTGAAACCGTAGGACATTTGCAAAACTGATGGTTCCCTACTCAATTTATCATTTTTGATGGCTTAGGTTGGATCGTCCTGAAATGGGGTGTATCCTACTACAAATACCAGGTTCTGGTCGTTCAGGGGTGGCATCAAGCCAAAAGAATTGAGGTGCTTGAAAAAGAAACGATTGCCCTGCCAAATTGATCATAATCGTTTGGATCGGGTGAAAAACCTTATTCGTCTGCGTCTGAGTTTTTTTCTATGGTATCCTACCGAGAGTTGCGCACGGGCCGAGTCAATACTGAAACATGAGCACAATCTTTCCAAGAAAGCCTTAACAACTCCGTCTTGGAAACTCTGAACCATCAACCATTCTCAATCTATACCCTCAAAGGCCAAAGCCATGTCCTCCTGCTGCTCACTTTAACGAAAATAATCATAGTTGAAGTGTTTCTTGAGATGGTCACAATTGCCGCGGCTTTGGGAACAATTGGACATGGCTTCAAAGACTTTAGAGTTGTCAGCCCCCCAAAATGAAGATCCTCCCGAGCAAAATGACTACTGTTGCATTCCCAACTTAGTACCTCATAGCTTTGAAGTCATTGCGAATCAAATAGTCATCATTATCTTACAACCGATTTCCGAATTGCTATTCTCAAAAAGGAGGCTTACATCTGGAAAGGACCACAGAAAGCAAAAACAAAAGGGACAAAACAATAGCAGTGGAGGTTGAAACATGTTGAAATCAGGTTTTTTCTACATTTCAATTTTCAAACACATCTCTAAACACATATCTAATAATCTGTGACAAATGGTCAAAGCCATGGTTTTCCCTATTTTTCCCCTGTTTTGGTCGCCCCAAATGTCTCACTTCGAGTCGCTGTTGGACTTGGCCGCGCCCAACATGGCCTTGGCCGAGCGCGCAATGTCGCTGGCCTTCTCCCAAAGACCTTTCCTGGAGCACAGTGCTGAGAAGATAGCAGGTGGTTATAGTGATACAGGTGGTTATAGCACTATAACAAAGGTTTTATAGAAGGTTCTAGCTGGTTATGAGGTTATGGATCATAGGAGGTTATAGGAGGTTGTCTCCATACAAATAATCTAACCATATAGTAAATTTAGCAGTTAAAGCACTATAACCGGCTATAATATTCTATAACCACCGTGGTTCACCTTGAAGCTATAACCAGCGATAAACTACAAGCAGTTATAACCAACCAGTTCTAGGAGAAGTTGTAACTGGTTCTAGTTTGTGGTGGTTCTAGCTATAACATGCCACAGCTGGGATAAACAGCCAGGTGCAACCAGTGCTATAACCAGCTACAACCAGTTGCATCTGTAGCTTCACTAAGCTATAGTCTATAACTGGGTAGGCAATAACAGCTATAATCAGTTGCTATACTTAATGGTGAATACCTGAGGCATAACACTTGGGAATAACTAGGTTGCAACCAGTTTCCTTCGTAGGCGAATCCAGGGCGAAAACTACGGCTAATAAGTATAAGGCTATAACCAGCTATAACCCTTTACTATGGTCAGAAGGTGAGCGACTCATGTGCGCACACCAAAAGCGACTCATCTGCACTAGAGGCGGAGGCACATGTCAGCGGAATGGGTGTGATTGGGACAGGGGAGCAAACAAGTTATATGCTTTCTGCTGGCTTTCAAGGTTTTAGGGGGAGGGGATGATTGCAATGTGAAACATCAGATGCTTGAGGCTTGGACAATTACCTTTAGGGTCTTGCAGGGGTGGGGTTGTATGCATTGATTCCTGACGAGTGGCTCGGGCTTAGGTAATATGTACTATACTACGGGATATTCAGTGAACACAAGATTCTTCAGGCTTAGCTACTGACCTTTAGGGTCTTCGTTGGGGTTAGGTCATATGCATTGATTACTGACCTGGATGGGTGGGGTTTGGGTATTATCCAATAGAATAAGCAGGGAAACTAGGTAGTGTAGAATTAGTGTAGACGTAGCTGCTTACCTTTGCAAACAGGAGATAGAAGAACGTGTTTCACGTGACGTAAGAGTCAGCAAATTAGCCAGACTAGAAGGCCCGACATGCACACAGGAGACGCGCCCCACGCGCATAGACGAGACGCTCCCCACTCGCACAAACGAGCCACCAACCAGTCAATCGAATGGTGTATGCTGCATGCTGGTATACTTAGGGGAGAACCAGCTATAAGCAAATACCAGCAACAAGCAGCTATAGACATGCTACAGGGCAACAAGCAGCTATAGCCATGCTATAAATCTATGGGCATGTTGGTAAATCTATATACGCGATAAATCTATGGGCAACAAGCAGCCATGCTACAACCAGCTATGACCAGCTACAACCACGTTGGAACCAGTGACTTGGGACGTAATCATGGATATTGGCTGGACATGGCTGGACCAATAATCCATACCAATAACATCCAATAACCATGGGATAAATCAATGAAACCATGGATGTCTATGGGCAACAATTGGGTCTATGGGATAAGTATGGGATACAACAGTCTCACAAGTATGGGTGTAAGCTCAACCCTAATGCAATTGATTGTAATATGAGCTAAATGGGTATGGTTCACAGGGATCATTTGCTTACAGTGTTTGGTTCACACAGATTCCTGTCATGTTTTCCAATGAACCTTATCAAGAACCAGTGCAGTTCTATATTTTGGTGATATACGCTACCCAGTGGCTTGGGGGATCTTGTGGACTCTTCGTCGGAGATAATCCTGCGGGTTGTCCATGGTGTAGCCGCCAAACTGACGGTTTCCCACTCAGTGTATGAATCGTGGTCATAAATGATTCATCATAGGGATGAACAACGATTAACAATGAACAATCAACAGCCAACAACACAAATTATCATTTTGCTCACATGCATTGAATAGCCATTTGATTGGGTTCCACTTCTCCACTGTGCCAAGCGTCTTCTTGGTCGCTGGAGTGGCTTCATCACGCGCCACTGGCGTGGGTGCGACTGGCGAGGGTGCGACTGGCGTGGGTGCGACTGGCGTGACCGTGGCCGGAAACTGCTGGACTTTCCTAAGCTTTCGACGGGTGCTGAACCTCCAACGGTGTAACCTCCGAAAGTCTGGTGGTTTCTACTGGTTTCTGATGGTTTCTGGTCATTTCGGGTATGGTCGGGGGCAATTCCTCCCACTTAGGTGGACACCTCATGACACCTCGAAGGATGCATTTGTATGCATGTGTTTTAACATGTTTTGAACGTTGAACTTGGAAGTTTGATCAATGCTCAGCCTGTCTTTTGGTATGGATGATCCACTCGCAAAAGTCCGTTCCCGAGAAAAAAATGTGCTTCCTCCAGGAGTTCTTGGCTTGTCTAGTGCCGATTTTCTTACCAAATCCATCAAGGCTTGAGTAAAGTACTTGGATCTTATCTTCGGGTTTGCTGATGACCCAAACATAATCTTACTACCCAGGCCAACTGTACACTTTCCTCGACTTCCTCAACATATCACAGCAATGATCGACTGTGGACCGTCTGGCAATGGGTAAATCCACCAATGGCTGAGACCTCACAAAAGCTTAAAATCAGCCATGACTCAGCATAATTTCACAGCGCGTAAACCACCATCAAACGTCATCGAACATCCTTGTAAACACTGTAAACCACCATTCAACATCAGCCAACATCATTGAACATCATGGATGATCATGACATCTTTAACACTGCTTGGTTGTCACTGGTTGGCACGTGGTTCCACTGATCACGTCCAAGCATCGGCCCTGGTGATCGTCGGCTCGGTGGCTCGCTGGAACCTGAGGCGCTGAAATCTCACCACCATTGGTGATCAGACGTTCTCGACCATTGAAGTCATGATCAATAAGAGATCAGTGGTTACATATGGTGCTAAGCGTTGGTGAGCTCAATGATCAATAAGAACTGGACGGTGGTTGAACCACCCCTATGAAAAATTGGCCCAACCAACCATTTGTTGATACAAAGGAAAATACATATAAAATTATTGAAACCACCAACCAGAGAACTAATTGAGCATGACCAACACTTAAGCACTAAATTTTATCAATCATTTTGCACCTTCCTAACTTGCAAACACCCCACCTCTGGCAATCATCCGCTGTGTTGATGGTGCTCTTCCCAAGGGGTGTCTGTGTGAGTATGTGTCATGGTACTCAGCCATGAGTCAGTCAACTGTGCGTTACGCCCAACCCAAAAAGTATTGCTGCTGGGTCAAGGAGCAATGGACCATGGATGTGCATTCTTTGCCTGCTAATTACCATGCTACAAAAATCTCGCAGACCCACGGTCTTCCTAGAATTCTCCACCTACAAACAAATGAATTCATATTATGAACTCCAGCAAATCTATTGTATAATCATCGTCATCAGCGTCATCAGCATCATCATTGCCATCCTCATCTTCATCATCATACATGATCATACATCACCACCATAATGATCAAATGTAGTCATCATCATGATCATAAATATGCTTAAACCCTTGAGAAACCCAAGTCAATCCTTTCCGATGCTCTATTCCTGCGCACGATCATTGCCTCTTGAATTTCTGAACAATACCAACAAACCCTAAAACCCTACAAAAGTTGTGCGGACGGAACATGTGCTTTGAGCATAGTGGTAGTGGCCCCAATATAAAGCTTTCCATACAGCAGCTGCACACGCACAGAGACGTGGTATTGTAGGTACAGTAGGGCAGTGGAGTTTGGTTGTCTGGCTCAGGAAAAAACAGTTATCTACCCATGCCAAAGGGGGTCAGGGCCATCTTAAACACACCCGCCTTAGTCGTGTGCGATGCTAGTGGCATGGGAAGCCAACCATGATCATGACTGGGGGTTACGGTACTAAAATGATGAACACAACTGTGCAAAGAAACAATGAATTGAGCTCTTGACCCTACTGTTGCTCATTTTGCTACTTCTTCACACTCAGGCAGCACGGAATAGAATACAGAATATTGCATGAAAAATAAAAAACAGAACACCATTTACTCAGAAGTAATAATTCAGCGAACGATTCCCACGGCTCAGAAATGCTGATCCCTCATGTGGGATGCTGATGAGCATGAATAACATAGTTTCTGATTTAATATGAGCTGTGCTAACAGCCATATAACACGGCTTGCACTGATGATGGATTCCAATAAGATTCAGAATACCAAGTGACACTGGGAACCTTGACCACTGAGTAGTCTACAAACCCAACGAGATGAACGTTCTTTCGGGGTATCCTGGTGATTTTGGAAGACAAGCCGAATCGCATTCCACTTAGGCACCAGGATGTGTCTCGGTGGCCTACGGCTCGCAAATCTACTGGAGCGCTCCAGTTGCTTATCCTGTTGCTACGTAGTGACTGAAACGCTTTCTGTTGATGTTCTCAAGGTTCGAGACAACTCAGGTGGTAATCAATTCTTCAGAAAATCATATGTAATGTAGTGAAATGCCATTGTATAATGTAACCATTTCCCCTTGTAATGAAGAACATTGTTTTCTGTCAGAGAGCTGGAGAGGCTGCTGTGTTTCCGACCCCGTTGACCTGGGAATCATTGGCACCGACCTGGCCCATTCATGGGTCGAGGCACTGCGCACCGGCGAATCTGCCGCCCTTGGGGTCGCCAGTGACGGCGTTAAGGATTGGCTGCGGGTCATACTTCGAGTCACCTGAGCCGCGCAGACAGCCGTGAGCCGCTACCGCATGGTTGTTCCAACGTGGTTCATCTATGATCCAGGTTAGCATAGCTGTAATATATTAATATGCTGTAATGACGAAATAGCAAGAGTAGCTGGGAACCCGTGGCTTTCAGGTTTGTTTAATTCCCTGAATGTAGCTTCTTGGTTCACCCTGGAGATAAATACGTCTGGTACTGAGGGCAACACTTGGATGGTTCCACGGATTTCGCCAACGTTCTCATTCAAGGAGTGGGATAAGCCATCAGTCAGTGTCACCAATGACGGGGTTGATACACTTGCCAGGCTAGGGCAAGAACC
>VSDK01029640.1:440279-459027 GCA_009767595.1 Symbiodinium kawagutii | reverse complement strand
AAATCACCAGCACCACTCAGCACTATATAAATCGGTGCGATTTCCAAGTCAGTAAGCAAAAGAATGCCTTCAATACCGCTTGGCAAATGAGGACTTGCGTCATGATGGAACTTAGTCCCATGGATGATCAGCCAAGATTCTTGATCCATCTTGATCCTATCTGTTGCTTTCTGGTGACTCAGTCGTTGGTTCAACGACACGATCGTAAATGATCATAAGCTCTAGCAACCCAATAAATCCACCTGATGTCAGACCCCTATGTTAGCCCCCCAAATGTATGGGTTCCCTACTAGACCAGGGTTTCCGACTTCGGTTTTACCTGCTTTATAAGAGATGGAAGGGATTAACTAGCACAAGCCCTATCAACACTGATCAATCAAACTCTGCTTCGGCAAACTCAGGACAACCGCTTTCAAAAGCTACATCGTGCGTCTAGCGCAACGGCACAGGGAAATTACTGTATACTCCCTGGTACAGAATGGATTCAAAAGTATACTTGCACATAGTCAATGGGGTTGTTGACCAATAAACCAAGACTGCATGGGTCAATATCATATCTCACAAAAGCTTGGCATTTGAAGGTCCCAGCATCAATGCCATTTTTTGTTTGAGATGCTAGTGGCGTTGTTGGGTGAACCATCACCGAACTACTGTTGCTGGCTCAGCCCCTTGACTGGAGAGCTCCAAGTCTTGAAATGAGAGGCAGCAACTTAAGCAAAGAATTTGTCAAGTGCCGACCAAATATCAAGAAGTACTATAAAACATCCAAACATCCTGGTTGGTAGAATTACAAAAAGTCCTTCCTCCCAAGGGAGAACGCTGATTGCCAGGCCATGGCCATAGCTCTCATGGAAGACCACAGGCGGCTGCGAGTGAGTGCGAACCGACTAATTATTTTTCCAAACTGACTCAGGACCTATGATTAGACTCTACAGCTGAAAGTTCTTTCTTGAGGAAGAGCTGAATTGCGCAGACTTCCATGTCTAGTACTTCCTTTGCCATCAGATTCTGAGTCATGAAGCGTCATTGCCATTGTTGAGCATTATGAACGATTTTTTTCAGCAGCATCCACTGCAAGAACTTCTTTTCAACTTTATCAGTTGATCCCAAGTGGGTGTCACCAATTAGTCTAGTTGATCCTTATTAGTTGTTTCCAGGCTTGCAAAACGGTGCAAGATCAAGTCACTCTGCGGGTCGGTGCCGCTTTTGGCTGCGATTTTGCGGATGCCTTCCTTCCATTGGCCTTCATGCTGCTGCAATATACCAGTAGCAAGAGGGTCAAACATGGGAACATGTATAGTTTGATAGTTTGATATATTTCAAAACATATCAAACTGCACCTTTTATTTCTGTCTTAGTCTTGGCATCTTTCTGTAGACCATGGCTGAGCTTGGGATGTTGTTGATATTTCCTGCTCCGTAAACTTCAGAATGTGACCTACCACCATAACAGGAACTTCAATGTGTTGGTTCATATATCCAGGAAGGATGCACCTGACTTCGTTGATCCATCACCCATTTGCTGTCTCTAGACTTTCTTGGGTGTGGTCAATCAGGTATTCACAAGTGAGAACATCTTTCAAGGGGTGGGTACATCACGTTGAAGTTGCAGCCGGATGGAATAAGGTAGTCATAGCATACATGATCGTATATGCTAAAAGCAAAAAGGATCATACAAGCAAAAAGTAATTATATGGTCCATTATTACTAATTATACCTTATATGCCACAAGCAAACTAATATGATCCTTTTTGCTTGAGCTGCGCCATGAGTTACTTGGCCACTAGTCAACATCAACATGGGTTAGTCCAAAAATGGGGAACCCAAAGAACTGGTGCTTTCCCCATTAAGAATGGCCACTATTGGATGGTTAGTGGCACCACTCATGGATCCCATATTGACCACCATATACCTTCACTATCAACCGGTTATCACCAGTCATCACCAGTCTGGCTCCGTTCCTCGTTTGGTTGCTTGGTCGTCATGTCTGACGGACCCTCCCCGCGAGCCTTTGAAGCAGTCGCGTCTCCTGATCCGCGGCGACCGAAGTTTTTGGGGGTGCTCAAAATAGGGATCACTGGTGGCTAATAATGGGGAGTAACGGTGGTATAACGGTGGTATAACGTTGGTATAATGGTGGTACAATGGTGGTATAATGGTGGTATAATAGTTAATACTATATCGTGGCTAATAAAGGCCAATGACCTGGGTTCATGAGCGTCTTTTGGATGTTTAATCGTGGTTCCTGATGCTTCATCATGGCTGACAATGGTTGATGACTAGCTAACAATACTCAATAAGGGTTCATGATGTTGGTAATCTTTGGCTTGGAAAGGCGGATAACCATCAAGAAGATTCTCTAAAATGCAACAATCAACAACAATCAGAGGGGCTGTCCGTAGATCTAGTTGCCTACTGACAATGACCATCTGTGGGGACGGCTTGGGGATAGCCTATCATATTTTCCGTCATTGAATTTGCAGAAAACTAAAACCAAGGAGTCAAGGAGTGTCAAAAAAAAGCGACCCAACTCGGCCTTCGCTTTTGAATTTGGCAATGCTTTCGCAAGCTTTTATATCCAAAGGTTTCACTTCCCGCAGGCATGCTGGTACCATTCATTTCCCTATATCAACATGTATTTCACTTTGGTAAGTTGGATCGTTCTCAATGGGTGACTGAAAGGACTACTTGTTGGGGGCACCTATACCCCTGGATCTCCAACGCCCCCAGGCGTAGGGATCACCCATCCAACCGCTCCTGGTGCCACTGCTGCAGGTTTCAAGCTGTCCTTGTGCAGCAAATCGTGCCTCGGACGAAAGGAAACACGTGGACCAGCACATGGGTATGGGTCAAGCAGTTAACCATCAATATTAAGCAACAATAATAGCGAAAACAATGGTTAATGATGGGAACCAGAGGTACAGGGTTTTGACCTATAGCCACATGTTTGATGAGACTTCGGCGACTGGCTGGCAATCTACCACATAAACAGATGGGAATGGGAATTGATACGCCACCTGTTAGATGATTAAGCGATTCGACCTTTTGATGAGGATGACTTTTCATTGCTATGTTATAGAGGAATGTAACTACAAGGAGGAAAGAAACAGTGAAACTGCGAAAAAGAGCAACTGCTAGACAAAACAGTTGTGTTCACCAAAGGAAAACTGTGAAAACACACTAAGCAATCTGAGGTGGCATCCCCTATAATCTATATACACTCACTCTTCATGAACCTTTTCTGGTTGGAAACTCGAGGGCTAGCGATGTCCTAAGCAAAGAATAAATTAGTTATTTCTACTTAATTCCGCAGCGACAAGGGTATGAACAACCAAGTGCACTTTCTATGAAGCATAGACAGTGTATACTGTATAATTACTTTTCTTAGGGTGGTTCATTTCCCAATAGGATCCACTACTGTGGTGATTGTAATCTTGTTCAAGTAAGTTAGTGAACCTTAATGTCATGATGTCATATGATATCCATCCTCTTTTGCTAATTGCAATCATTGCAATAGATAGTAAAAAGGCTCCGATTCATGGATCCAAGGCTCCGAATCTATCATCCATGATCAACAGATTGTGACAATCATGATCTATGATCAACACCTTGGTCATGGTCCATGGCTATGTAAAAAGAAACAATGGACCATAACTGAAGTCCACCACCCTCCAACTGGACCAGGACCAGTGCCGCGGTGTTTTCACAATCAGATCCTCATCGTATGGGGTTTCTACTGTCCATCCTTTGGGGTGCCTAAAAGCCACGGTTCCTCAACTATTTATATTTACAGTACATAATGTAAGTATACATGTATTTAGATGTATATACATAATCATGAATACACACATACATTTGCATGACATGAAGAAACATGATCTGCTTTGGGTCGAGCGGCAACTTGCGGAAGAAGGTCACGGCATCTTCTGACATGATCAGGTTCATAACCTACAGCATTGGGGGATGCCAAGTGTGGTGAGTCCCAGGGCTAATAAAAGCATTGTTGAATGCCATCAGAATGACTAGCCGCTACAATGAGGTAAGACATGACCCACTAAGGATCATCTAAGGATCAAGTGAAAATCCTTCACAGGTGCCTCACTTTCAGAGACTCTAAGCGTTTTTCATTCAAGGCTGTGTTGAGGGGGCGTGCGGCCAGCTCTATAAATGGAGACAGCAAGAAACAACTTGGACATGACCACCCTGCCAACTTGTCGGGTGCAGCTTGGGTGCTGGTTGCTGGTCGATCCTCAGTGCTGATCGATCGGCGATCCATTGGAGCAATATGTGGCCACGCTGCTACCACCAAAAAGGGATTTCGATGATCTTTACGTTGTGGAATGTGATGGTATACAAATTCCAACATACCCCAACAAACTGTTTATGTAGGGGCACAAGCTGCATGAGCTTCGATTTGAAGATTGACTTGCTTAAAAGTAAGGCATGTGAAGCTTGTGGCAGTATCGCTTCATTCAAGAAGGCAACACGAAGACTACTTGCATTGCTTCAAGATAGATCCGGAATGTACCCAGTTGGCAAAGAGATCTTCGCGTACCACAGCCCAAACAAATGGAAGCGACCTCTCAATACCTCTCAAAGCATCCCTGGTGAGCGACTTCCTCCGCAAGTTCCAGAGCTAAGGCTGTGTTCTCTTTAGTTGGGGTAATGAATCAAACATTTGGTTGTTGGTGGTACATTGTTGGCTTCCCGCCGCTATGAAACCCATATTCAGCGTCTGTAACTATCCTTCGGAGTCATGAATACTATCATGAATAATTAGACATCAACAAACCATAGAAAACCATCGTAAATCCCGTAGTGCTGCAGCAAGGCAAAGTCAGCTCAGCAATCTCTGGAAGTCAATGTCACTTACCCCATAAGGGAACTGCGGTATCTGCCGCCACGAGGGTTCTCCCAGCGTCGATTTCACGATCTCCGGCGGAAAGGCGCACAGGACCAGAGCGGCGAAGAGGTCGATCCCCAGCTGGAGAGGCCAGCCGCCCACATGGGGAGGGCTGGGTCGCATGAAGATCTCCTTGGTTGCGCGGTCTCAACGTGGAGCATGGGGAGAGGATGAGGGGTGGATGTGTGTAGCTTCGTATGCCCAGGTGCCCATCTCCAACATCAAGAGCTGTAGCTTTTGCTTCTTTGATTCTAATGAAAGTGTCCAGGAAAAATAACATACTGGTAGTAGACCTATGATGTAGCCTGTTCCTCCAAAAGCTGCCACCAAAAGCCTTCCTTCGCCTTACGGAAATTGCTGAAGCTGGCATGAGGTCGTAATCTTGATCGGTGCAGCAACACCTCTAGACTGGGGAACTCTCCCCTTGGTAACATTCCGAAATGATGAGTAGGTCAACCACCTTTTTTTCATCCTTGGTGTATGTTGACCATGGTGTATGGAATCCTACACATGAATCCTTGGTATGTTACCCATTTTGGATCTTTTTAAAAAGAGGTTAACACCACATGAATCCCCATGCAGCACTTGGATCAGGAGTCTGGAAGTTCAATGCACACCCAGGGCAGCTCCATCGCTTGCGAGCAGCCTCTCAGGATGAGCTGTGGCCCCAAAAATGGTCCCCTGCATCATGGTTGTGGTTCAACAGAGTGGGGCCACTGGGACAAGGCCAAGCCCATTCTGAACAGCCAATCAACAAAAGCCAACTGAGAGGTTTAAAAATTTAAACCATAACTAGAAAGATGGGATTTCTATGAATGTGGCTACATTCAGTAGGTAAACCGCCCAAATACTTCTTGGAACCCCCTGACTAGAAACACTTTTGAAGACATCAGGAAACATACTGCCAACCAGCTCTTGCAACATCGTCACAGGGATCCAACAAACAACCCGCTTGACAATGTCATGATTCTTCATAGCAAGCTAACCCCCAAGAGATTTTCAAAGCCCCCAAGCAGCTTTATCGTTGGACAACTAAGCAACCGTTACGGCTAGTCATGCCATCTGCAAGAAATCCCAACCCAAGCGCCTGGAAACTCCATGCAAAAGCTGTGTTTGGTGATCGTGACCTACGCAGCCAGCTGTGCAAAGTTTTCAAAGCCGGTTGCTGGACGGTAGGTGCGGTGGATCACTTGTCCTTTTTTGGGCTGATCAGTTCTGCAGATTCATCCATAATGTGGACATGATGTATGTGTATATATATATATCTCTACTATACACCTATATATATATATACACTGATTTACTTACTTGTGTTCCATGACATTGCGAGACATCACCTGACTTTTACTAACATCACGAACTACATGTCATTCCAGTCAATTACATTGCAGCATTCTTTGCTGTTGCATTATGCTTCATTGCATGGCGACTGGTAGATCCCCTGCTAAAAACTTAACCTTAACTTGGAGCTTCTACGTGAAACCTTTATCTGAACTCGTCCCAAGCCCACAAGAATGGAAGTTGATGTCCAGTGGATGCCTGGACACGAGCTGATCGGTGAAATTGCAGAGGCAAAAACAAAACCAGCTGAGGGACTGATCTTTTCAAACAAACATCATGAATGCCACAAACATATCCAAGTTTCAAAACCATCAACCAAATTGAGCCATGCTTCGAGAAGACCACATTCGCCAGGTCTCATGTTTCACAAAAAACATGAAGATGGTCGGAGACATGCCCCTAAATACAGTACGCAACTGGCTGTGTCCATGAAAACGGGGTTCCAAAATTTTGTGCACCAAAAAAATGGTGACTTTTGCCAGGGAAACAACCTGCCATTGAAAACCTAAATGGATGTTGATGAGCGAGGTTTATGCAATGTACGGACGTCAAGGCAACTAGATACCATGGGTATGTTCTAAAAAGGGTAGCTTTAAAAATTGATGATATGATATACCTGTTTAGAAGATCATATCTTCAGGGTACATCCAATCATTTGAGGATGCTGGCAAGAAAGGAATTTCAGGGAAGATCTATCGTGGAGAAAGGGGGGGTGAAACCGGGCACAGGAAAGCTACCTGGCACCCCAATTACACTCAGTTTACTTAATTTCTGAGTAAATTAACCAATTTCGTGACTTAATTGGTCATGACTTCGTTGACCAAAAGTAACAACGACAAATTTCTGGCTGCATCTAATACACCACAGCCTTGAGCTGATCACCTGATCCGCTAATCCCCCGCAAGTCTTGGGGCCAGCGTCATAAACTCACTGATGATTTGGCAGGGTCCAGGATCCTTGAATGGTTGGGTGTACCCTGAAGATAACTGAGTAAACTGAGTGTAATTGCCAGTCCTCAAATGGTTGGTTGTGTGGTTCCGAATGAAGCCAAGTACAGTACTTTCCCGTACAGTCCCGTACTGAAAAAGAACAACGCCTTCGTGTACCCAAAGCCGTGTGACAACAGAGTGTTTCGAGGGTTAACATGATCGCTTTGAAGTTGTTTGGAACGAACTCCATTTATTCATTCCAGATATATCCAGGTATGATGTAATTACCAACAACTGTTAGAGATGATTCAAGATATGATACAAGTTGATGTTTTGATACTCCAGATATGATACAAGTTAATAGCAACTTGTAAAGTAACATCCCAGTGTAAAGTTGAAGTACTGAGAAGTCTCTTCCTCGATGTGAATAGGAAGAGGTACCCGGTGACACACTGCTGTACATCCCCCAACCAGTCAAACTGTTGGGATGTTCACCTGGAGTTGCCATTTATTGGTTGGTTAATTAAATCGACCCAGCTCGCCAAATGATGAACATGATCTGGTTGCTGGTTGAACCACCCCTATGCAAAATGTTTAGTCAACCAACCATTTGTTAATACATTTTGGGAAAATATGTGAACCCATCAGCCAGTGATTGGCTGGACCACCAACGAAGCTTCACCGACCGCGGACCCCGAGTGAACCCCGTGCATCACGAGGACCTTCACGTCCTCGCGATTCAAGTGGCCCCAGCGGAGGGCGCCTGTGCCCTGGAGAAGGCCACCACCTCGGTACACCGCCACTGGGGCACTGGTGGCTTCCCAAACACATGGCCTTCATGGTTTGGGCCCAGGGATTCTGGCTGCGCTCAACAACCAGAGGTCAGTCGCAACTGGTGTAAGTGAATTCAGGGAACACTCCTGGGAACCCTGCACCAACTCTGTCCACACAGAGTTGGGATCTACAGGGTGCACCATGTCCAGCCCGAGGGACAGCCCTCGGACACTTCGTTCAACATCTTCATCTTCTTCGCTGGGTAGTCCTGGCTGCGCTGTGAAACTTCTAGGGGCAAAGAGGTGTGCATCGAATATGATGCCAACGCATCAACTAACTCCACCAAACCAACCAAGCCCCAACCAACGAACCAACTGAAGAACGACTGTAGTTATGACATCTTATGACTAAAGATCGAGATCTCTGTTTTGTATCCCAGGTCGACTGCAACATGACAGTGTGTTTCGTTTCGGTGACAGCTGCAAAATTGCATCCAATAGTTGCTTCATGCTGATGCACACATCGAAGCATCAATATGGTTATGATCATTAAGCCGTTTAAGCCTGGTCATACGCTCAAGAAATTGAAGCTTTGGATCTTCAAAATTCCTGCTGTTTAAATTGTTGTTTGCTAAAATGTACTGTTGTTTACCGTCGTATCATGCTGTGTATCAAGTATGGAAATATGTAGTTTCATGCTATCATATTGTGCTACATTTGAAAGTATATGTTTCATGACAGTACATTTCAACAATACATATATGTAAAGTAGAGACGTAATTATGTTATATGACATATCATATCATTATATGGCAGTGGGTCAAAACCCCGTACCCTTGGTTCCCCTATCATTGACCATTGGTTCCCTTGTTATTGTTGGTTATTATCCCCCATGAAAGGTGGTTGGTTAATATTGACCCATAGCCATGCTATCAAATATGATTATTAGTTGTTTATATGTTGCTAATGTTCCTGTGGGCTGCGGCGCCTTCGGACTGGCAAGCAACATCTTTCCGAAGGCCACTTTCTCCTGTGCCACGGGTATCTCACTAGGCCGATGGTGCGGTGGTTCTCCAGGATGGCGTCGCTTGGTGGTTTCTGAAGTCATAGGGGTGCCTCTAAATCATCCAATTTTGACCATTTATACTAATCAACCAACCATTTTGGGTGGTTCCTTTTTTTGAAAAAATGCTCGGGGTGTAGAAGTGGACACCCATGGACCACAATGGGCAAACTGGATCAACCTGGTGTATGTTGTGGGTCGGATCAAGTGTTTTGAAACATGGCCAATACGGTCACATGTTCATTCAGGAAGCGATCCTTCTCCAGCAAAATGGCATGAGACGAAAGATCCAGACTAAGACCGCGTGCGACAAACTCCGCAGAGTTTGAAACATGCGAAATATGGTGGTTTATTACCAATAAATGATCACTATTCGATGATTTTGGGGGGTACTTAGAACTCTATTTTGAGAAGCACCCATATCAAGAAATGCAAAGGTGCACTTGCAATGCCCGGTTTGTCCATCCATGCAAGGCCTGTTGGCCATAAACGAAGACCGAGGTTTGAATCTTGTTCTCAGCACATCACCCAGCAGCGCCACAGCCCCGGCCTCGAAAAACTTCACCTTGGGGGCACCACAGTGGCGTGTCAGGAAAGCTTCACCACACACTGATTATCAAAAAATGTTAGCCATTGGATGTACCACCGGCACATCAGGATCCTATGAGTCTATCTGGGGAAGGCGGTTCGAAACAGGCAGATCCATGTAGATCCTACGAGTTTATCGGAAGAGGATTCAAGTTCAAAACATACAACCAGTTGGAGTTTTTCGTTGACGTTCATTTGGAAGCCTCTGACAGCTAATGATGAGATCTTGGTCATGACAATACCAGGCTCGTGAGGAAATGGCTTCACCCAACCTCAGCATTCATAACTGGTGTGATTGCTTGGGCACCTGATCCACCACTGGAGCTTACAAACAAATCTCAAAATGACGCTCCAAACAGTGGCACCTGCAATCTTTTGAGCATCCCTTGGGGCTGGATGGAGACACCACGTAGCATATTGGAGTTGGACATTGGATCCCCAATGATCCCACTGCAGTGTGAAAGCAGTGGACGTCTCAACCGAGACCAAACAGGAATGGACTTTCCCATCGAAAAATTCGATTCAAAATAGGTGTTTCTCAAGTAGGGAACCCCCACAATGGCTGGTTTATTACTATAAATTATTGAGAATGGATGATTTAGGGGTTCCCTGCTTTGAGTAAAAAGTCTGACAACAAGCACTATCAATCACCGCGACAGGCACGACAGCTTGTCTCTTGTTGTGCTTCGGCACAGTCACGGTCACCATAAGTTGACCACCGCCCAGAGATTTCCAGATCAAGGATGGACTGCTTTGCTATTGATCTTATGTGGATGCAACCATGAATCATCAACTGCGGCATCTGTGGTTCGTTCCAGCTTGCAGCTAAGTGGAAAACCGAGTTTCGCACTCACCCTATGTAGTTCTCCCAAACAAACCCGGGTTCAGAGCCAGTTACGTACTA
The DNA here is from genome assembly GCA_009767595.1 of Symbiodinium kawagutii. NCBI lineage: Eukaryota > Dinophyceae > Suessiales > Symbiodiniaceae > Symbiodinium > Symbiodinium kawagutii. Next base: position 448,527 of record VSDK01029640.1, on the reverse strand, counting down.
AGATGAGCTATCAAAGAGTCACAATATGTCACAATCCCATCTAGTTGGTGGTTTATAAGCCATCCTTTTAACATTAGCGAAGGGTCCACTAGCCGATCTATGGGTTACAAGCCATCCTGGGAAAAAACAGCTAATCAACCAACCAACCCAAAATCTTGGGCTGCGCATTTCGGCCACGCTACCTGTGCTGGTGCAGAACAGGTCCTTCATGGCAACTTTCTGGCCGTGGAGGTGAACACCAGGAACCCTCAGTTATCATCCTTCATATTAACCATCTATAGTAATAACAACCAACCATTCGTGAGTAATAAACCAACCATTTTCAGATTTACATAGGTTTATCAACCATTTCTAGTAATCAACCAACCAGTTTTGGGGTACCCCTCTGGCTCAAGAAACGACCATGTGACCCAAGGCACCACCAGCAGGACCTCGGTGCTTCCAAGCCACCAAGGTCGTCGGCCTCGTCACGTCGTCAGGCTTCGGAGTTCTCGTGCGCCTCGTGATGTGCCAGAGAAGCTCCTGAGATCGGAGCCGCCGTGAAACGACCAGCCCACAACGAGCCCACAAGAAGAGAACCTCCAACAACCAACCCACAACCAACCCACAACCAGCCCACAACCAGCACACAACCAGCAGCAAGGCAACACATGCCCTTAGCCATGAGACCATCATGAGACCATCCGGCTGAAAGGGACACCAAACATCGAGCAAAAGCTCCCAGCGATGAGTTGCTGTGTTGCTCTACTGCTTGGTTTAGTGCACTGCAGGTGCTGGCAGTTTGCAAGCTGAGTTGTTTGTTTCTACTGAGTAGCGACTGAATACTGCTGGAATAGCTTACTAAATGTTACCAAAATCCACAAAAGCAGCTGGCAGAACCGCTTTTAACACGCTGATCCTCAAGGGTGAGATCCCTATCATCAAAGTTGGTTCGGTCTGCCGCTGAAATGTATTATGACGTGTTATGCCCCAATAGAGACTACATCCTCATATAGCAACATGGGAATAACCACACAAATCAACAAAACAGCATGTCTTCAAGAGAATCATCACGTTTGTTCGTTTTGAAGGGCAGTCTATATGGTCAGATGGTCCCATGCTCTTGAGCGCCATCATTCCTCAATAAACCATATCAAACCCACGATTCTTGTGGTTCAAATTTTTTATCATTCCATAGCTTGCTGATGAGGATTCTGGTGATCAGGCCCCTAAACCATCATAGGGGCCTGATCAACTAGAATCATCATTCCTCATTAAACCATATCAAACTAGTTGATCAGGCCCCTAAAGCTGTTGAGCTTCCCGAGATGATCATAGCTTCGGATATTACGTGGCTGAACGGCGCCACCAAGTCTCCAATGCCATGTCTTGTCTCGCTGGGTCTCCAAAACGAACATCCTCCAACAAGGCCTGACAGAGACGCGCCGCGACACCCGGGCATGTGACTTGGTGTCACCAAGCTGGTGTCCATGGCGAAGCACAGCCGAACTGCTCAAAACTGCCATCCATTTAATGCTGCATTTTCTGATCATTCTCAACAATTCTATGTGATACTTTTTGGAACAATAAATTGGGCGTTCAGGTACCGCTAGGCAAAAAAAGTATGAAGCAGCACTGGATATCACTGTGTCCGTTTGACGACAGTTTCACATGGCCGTTGAATTCTTCTGCGACTGAGTATGTGGAATGGTAAGGAACAAAGTCTGTGTTGAACTCTCATGGAATTGTGTTTGGTTTATACGGCCTCAACATTGGCCAATCAGAGTCAACCCCGCATTATGTTAAAGATGGACCCCCCCATCCCATCATCTTCTCCCAGAGATAGATATTCTGATGGGGCTCTGAAATATCTTATTCTTGGGGGAAGCACCTAAAAAATCAAGTACTTTGACCAGTCATGAAAACAATGTAGAAAGCTGATGTGGTCCATCATAGCAAGGAGGGATCGGGCCATGACGTTTGCATGTAAATGCGTCCCTGTATGTCAACGTTCGGCGTTAATTCGTCCTAAATGCAATGGTATATGTATTGTCAATGTATTGTAGAACAAAATGCAATTCGTGTAATTCACGTGTGTCGCAGTCTCTTGCTTCAAAGCGCGAAAACTAATTTGGCAGAATGGGCCGATTACACATGTCACTGTCACATGGCATATCATTCTCTACAACCAGTGGGACCAGTATAACCCTGCCCTACTGATGCGTCAGAGTCTCGAATATCATATAGTTCATCTTGCATTGCTAGAATTTGCTAGATACATGAGATTGCTCGTAGATTAAGGTACCTCAAATCACCTCAATTTTGGTATGTGGAAGCTGTGAAAAAACAGCCTCGAGATATCTCTGCGCATACGCAGTGAAAATGGAGGCTTCAGCCGCGAGCGCCTGGGCACCTCCAAATCACACTGTATATTAACCATGAATAGTGAGAAACCAATATGGGTGTTTCTCAAAATAGGGAACCCCAAAAATGGTTGGTTTATTATAAATGGCTAATAACTAGATGACTTGGGGGATCCCCTATTTTGAGAAACACCCATATGTGTTTCTCAAAACAAGGGTACACGCACAATGGCGGGTTTATTACTATCAATAATTGAGATGATGTACGGGCACCCTCATTTTGAGAAACCACCATATAAACCAACCATTATTGAGAAACTGTGAAACAGTAGTTGTCTAGCTGTGATTGCTGATGATCGTTTCCTATGATTAACCATCGTTAATAGGTATGGTATAACCCCTATGAACCAACCTGAATATGAGAAACCACCACAAAAACCAACATTAAACACTACTAAATCACCACTGATCATCACCACTGATTGAAACATCATCATGAACCATCCTATTATTTACTATCATCTATCAATTCTTGAACCCCCACGTGAATAATTGATATATCTTGTGTGGGAAGGCTTAACAAGAAAGGAAGCAACGTCTCCGCCTTGACTGTGGCTTCCCTGCACAGCCGTGCGCAGCCACCGCATCCTTGGGGAGCCAGGATGGGAGCAAGGGATTCAGAAAAGTGACGAATCATTTGCTAATAGAGACTTGTGACATTAGTCCATACACACTTAATGATTATGATAAATCATGATGATATCTAGTTGATAGTGACTAAATAACAACTAATGTTCATGATTATACTTTATTTCTGCACAAAGGTAGGGACTAACGATACTTTTTTTCTTATATATACACGGCTTGTGGTATACTTGTGGTATATACTACCATATGAGTACATCGACCATAGTCAATGTCATATGAAACACGATCACCTCTATTTGTGTAGACAATCTGTGATTGATCACTAATGATTGTTACACATTTTCTACTCACTTGGTGATCAACGACTAATACTAACTTGGTGAATGATGGGTCGAACCAATCCCAGTGACAATGGTACCATTGACTAATAAGTATGATGGGAGTGATATGATAGTCAAGGCGAATAGTGATCAAGGTTATTGTTAGTTGTGGTCTCTAATGTTTGATTCTTAAATTGATAATCTTAATATTGGTAAAGCATGACCCATCATGATTGGTGATGGACTTTCGGCAAATTATTGTTCGAATGTACATTTAAAAACATAGGCAGGCGATCTGCTGTGCTGCTTTTGGATATGGCTGCGAATCCTACGTTTTGCTGCAATATGACCGCAATCACCAACTAAAAAAACACTTGAACAGGCGCCGAACATGTGGACTCTACAGGAATCTGAGTCCCTGAGAGGATGCCCAACAGCTGATGAATCAAGACATAAGACTGAATGGAATCGAAAAACTGAGGTCTAGCGCAACAACACACATGGGATCTACCAGCAACAAACACCTGGACATGGCAATGGTAGTTGACCCAAACATCATGAAATCGGAACATTGGAATGAACAAAATGATTTTGTCCTTTTGGGATGGAACAATTTGGGAGATCCCATTCAATCTTACCCACGCCACTTGGGTTGACGCTTTCTAGGCCATGGGGTGTACCCCAAAGCACCCAGTTGTGACTGTTTTTGGCAACTCACCGAATTGGGTATACAGTGTCCATATCCCCTTGGCTGTTGGAACTTCTCCATGATTATTGTCTCCCAATTTTGTGTCAGGTCTTTACTTATCTTTTAATTCGTATCATTATGCAACATGTCATACTTCATAACTTGCAATAACCGGCAAATGTGACATCCAAAACACTAACACGACCCATATTCGAATCAAATGCCACCTACAGAACACAACCTACAGGACACCGGTAACATTCAGAGTTGCAGATGATTCAGATGATAATTTGATGAATCTCCCATCCACAACAGCAAGGTCAACCAGAACTCCAGTTGGTACATGTTGGGCCAGGTCACGTCCCATCTGGCTGGCTGCTGTCAGGGTAGAACACAGCAGGTGCATCACGGCACGCGAGACTTTGAAACGACAGAAGTGGCACAAATCCTGGTCTGCAACGACGCTGCGGCTGTCATCAGCCCTGCTGTCCGTATGTTGTGATCACATGGTGGCTTCAATCATTCCCCACAAACACGTTAATCAAGTCAGCCAATCCTCCAAGGTTGTGTTGGAAAAAGGAAATAGAATGAAACATCCAACAGCATGTACAGCAAGTTGTGTCTGTTTTGGGTTGATGTGCGCTGTTCATTTCCGCAATCAAAAAAGCATCCTGACTCCTGCCACAACTTCTGATCATCTTGATGACAATCGGCAAATCTTCACCTTTGTCAATCTACCAATTGATTGGTAAAAGCAATACCCATCTCGATCTTGAACCTTTTTATGGATTTATGATTTATGCTATTGGTCATTCTATCTCTACGCACAAACATGGACAAACGACACACCTCCACCAGTACCAACCATTATCAACCATTATCAGCCATTATCAACCAACCACAATTGACCATAACTGTGATCATCACCAGCTTGTCCTGAAGCTTCTGTTGATCTGGATCCTGATGTTGCGCTGGTCGCGGTGGGAGCCGATTGATGGTCGTTGCCTGAATCGCTTCAAAGACCTCCACACCGTTGCCTGAAGCCGCGATGGCTCACCAAGGGGCATGAGATTCCAATCACCATAGCTACCACTTGGTTCGGTTGTGTATCTGATAGCTCGTCATTATGCAAAGGTAGCTTGTATTCCGAATGTATCCGAATGTAGCTAGGACAACTGTGGCTGTTGCAATCATGGTCCCAAATAGGAAGCTGGGTAAACATGGGCAAACCGTCCCGATCCATCCAGCATCAACCGAATCCCCCGGATTTATGCTCAAACGACTTCACCAAGGATGTCACTATTCCAACGGCGTTGGCACGTACATGCACCTACCTCAGCAGGAAATCAACAGCATCCTGAAACCACTCGTGCCCGATGCAGCAACATGGCTCCCACAAACTCTCCGAGCAAACAATCAGACTTTTCAGCTGGTGTTGATCGAGCAGCAATGCTGAGGATGCCTGGAAGTTCCACATATAACATGGGGCGATAGGCATATGCAACGAGTAGTTGCTTCTCAACAATAAAGACTTGTGTGGGTGGAACCAGCGACGTTTGTTGCAAATCATGTATACGGACAAAACTATATGACCGCTGATCACGATCGGTTCACAAGGAATTATCATGATTCCCTGCGGTTAATAACTGCTAGCCACGGTTTGTTCAGGTAAATCACAATTTTGTTTCACCAAAAGAGTGGTTCTGGGTAGCATCGGCAAAGTCTCACCATCCTCGATGCGGCGCCGAGCCGCAACAGTACAAACACCAGCTAGAGCACCACAACAACAAAGGAAACATAATTATGAGCGAAATCAGCAAGGGCACAGCAATCGAAATCTAAAAACATAGGTTTCAACAACGACAACGTTAACAACTTCAATAAAACATGTAAGAAAACCAGACAGCAGCAGCAGCAGCAGCAGCAGCAGCAACAACAACAACAACAACAACAACAACAACAACAATGATCGATGACCCACTCCGTGCCTGAAGGCACCAAACTATCAGCCACAAAGGCCTTGGCTTCATACTGCTGGTGGGTTCATGGGCAATATTTGTGCGTTTATGATTGTTTGTATGTTTAACCAAACATAATTTCATATAATTTCAAACTAGGTCGAGCATTTGCTGCTGCTGTTGGGTTGCAAAGCTGGGTTGATATGTTCATTTGGCCATGACCAGAAGACACAATGATAGTCATTGTGCTGTTTAGATATGTAAAAAACACAGAATGATAGTCATTTTGTCGACTTTTGCTAACCTTTCGCAACCATGACTAACTACGCTCAATCGTAACAACTTCAGAAAACATACCAACTGACAGAAAGCTACATATGGTCAGTGTCTCAAACCAACGACCCAACCAACAAGCCAACTACAGTACCACATGATTCTTGAAAAAAGGGAGGAACACATTTGTCAGCTGTGCGAATATTGGATGCTCCGTCTATCTGGTGCATGTGCACGTATTTATTTTGATGTTTGTTGATACAAATGCCTGATGGAGAATCTAAGTTGAACCACAGATTCCGTATGCATGTGCCAAAAAACACATGAAAATTGATCATTGACACATTGTCAGGGTCACCCCATGTTGGCATCTGCTAAAATGGGGCCAGTATCTGGAAACAGTGGCTTCGAATCTTCATCCTTAAACATTCAAGATATTCAACCATCTTGACTGTAATCGGTTCAAATTTGCTGGCGTGCTCAAACAAGCGTTACGTGGAAAATGGTCGTTCCCAGATCTATCAAGAGCTGGGATTGTTCACGGAAACATATAAACCCAGCAATGTACCAGGGTTGGTATTTTTTGACAAAGGCTACGACATGCCACGACTCTTTAAAGATCTACTCCAGCATTGCCCTATTATATCCCATTATATCGATTCGTTGACAGGACAGCCTCCCCCCGTTCATCACTTCTCTACCCCACTTTGTGTCAGCGGTTCCGCCGCTTCAACAACAAACAACAACCAACCACAACCACAGTAGAAACCAGCACCGGCCAACAACAACACCAGCAAAACACAGTGAACATCTCTGCATATTTTGGTTATACTTAATTTTTTAGTGGGTATTTGGCGTTATGAGCTAACATCAAACATCATAAACCTCATCCACCCATGACCAACCAACAACGTTCAGCTTGACCCCACTCGACATGCGGAGCTGAGATGCTGCTTCATGAATTTTCGCCGTCGCCAAGATCTTCTCGAATGCGCCGCAGAAATTCCTGGGATGTCCAAGTGATGGCAAGGAGGGCTTGGAACGTTTCACATGGGTCCCTTAGTCCCTCGGAAAGGGTTGGAATTCAACCAGGAACCCTAAGTAACAGGGCTTGGAAGGGCTTGGAAGGTTTCACATGTATCAAAGTGCTTCCCTTTAACAGTGAGGAATTTTACAAGAGCACAAACACCACGTAGAACTCAGCATACCATCCATCAACTTGGGGTTTTATGACCTCTGTAGGGCACCTTGGTATGTCTGCGCTTATCTTGGGAGACATGGCTGTCATTTTCGAAATCCAACAGGCTCCCTTTGGATGGACATCGAACAGCTGCACTGAATCTTATTTGTAGGGATGTACGTCTGATGTACGTCCACATCATCTAAAATGCTGTAACTTTGGATGTTCGAAGTCACCCGCCCTTCTTGGATCTTGCTTTGTGGACTTGATGGAACCTGCTTCTGGCCTTGAAACAACCACCTGGGGCCTGTTTGGATCTTCCTTTGTGTTACCATTTCGTTTTTCTTTCACCGCCCTGGTTGTGAAAGAAAATGGGAACACAAGGAGCAAACAATGGAGGAAACAAGTTTAGAAACAAACTTCAGAAAGTAGATGGACACATGAATCGAACCCCGGACCACTTGTCATGTCGCATCCCCCTCACCCGTCACAATTTCAATATTAGCGAATGAATTTTGGTTTCGATCTCGGGGGTTTGATTCATTTCATCAACTCGCGCCAACCTCAGAAACACCCAATCTAACATTGAAATTGGGGGTGGGGCATTGGTAGTAGTGATAGTAAAAATAAAAGTAATAGTAATAGCAAAAAAAAGTAATAGTAATGGTAATGGTAGTGGTAGTGGTAGTGGTAGTGGTAGTGGTAGTGGTAGTGGTAGTGGTAGTGGTAGTGGTAGTGGTAGTGGTAGTGGTAGTGGTAGTGGTAGTGGTAGTGGTAGTGGTAGTGGTAGTGGTAGTGGTAGTGGTAGTGGTAGTGGTAGTGGTAGTGGTAGTGGTAGT
>VSDK01029640.1:420282-432832 GCA_009767595.1 Symbiodinium kawagutii | reverse complement strand
TTTTGTTTTTTTTGTGCCTGTCAGGGTTTTGTGCACTTCCTGGTTTGTTTTTTTTGTTTTTTTTGTGCCTGTCAGGGTTTGGTGGCTTTTGGTTTGGTTGTTTTGGTCCCTGTCAAGGTTTGGTGACTTTGGCTTTATATTTGCTTTTCAGTATATAGGCATTGCTGATATCTGGTTAGTAATGGCTGTATTCATGCTTTACTATAGATGCAAATGGTGATTGGAAATGTTTACCAACCGCAATCATGAAACATCAAATCAATTTTTTGATGTGGCTCAGGATAGCTATGTTATTAGCAATGAGATATTACCATTGCTAATCAATTTTCATCTTTACTAGCTACTAGTATGTATCACCAACGTCAACATTTTTTGATAGACAATGACTATATTGAAAGTCAAATGTTATAGATGATAGTCACAATTGTTTATAAACTGTGGTTATCAAACATCAATACTATTACTTTTTGCAGGATGAGTGTAGCATCAGTACTAGGTACCCTGAATGCTAACCATTGTTAATTTCTGAAACCGTTAATATGGAACATCAACCTTATTCCTATAAGATGGCTATTCATTTTGAGCGATATTGCAATACTATAGATGGTGGTTAGAATTATTTACTGGCCATGATTGTTGCACATCAATATTATGATTCCATGCATAGTGGTGGCTACAGTAGTTAAATGGTACCATCACCGCGAATCAAATTTGATCTTCATTAGCTATTAATACTACAACTGCAGTCTTATGAGTATATCATTAATGGTGGTAATGTTGATCTTACAATGCTTTAAATTATAATTAGACATCTTTATTGAACATCACTGTTAGGCATCGGCACTCTTAGTATGCAGAGTGATGGTTGTAGTAGGTAAAATGAATAGTTTAGAATAGTCGCTAAGTGGCATCTAAAAGACACCAATACTAAAATGCTTCATGGTGATTGCATTAGTACTACAATACTGTGCTTTCTAAGCATTAACCATCACTATTAGGCATCAGTATGATTGGTCAATCATTGATCATGGTTTTGTCAAGTTTTGATTCTACGAATACGATTGATAAGGATAACTGCCATTTCTTGTGTTGAGATTACCAGAGGATGTGATTTTTGCAGTTTTACCTGGGTTTTAGCCACTGTGTTGAGAGAAAACACTCTAAATACCATTGTTTTATGACTATTTTTGATGAAAAATCACACCCCCATGAGGCCCCGTTCTGAAATATAACCGCACCAATAAACCACCAAATCTATCTGAATCGGAAGTATTGCTTAGCCCACCAGGCTACACCCATCCGGCTACCTCCCTAGACTCAGCAACAAGTCCACATTGCACTTGCGCCACGGGGCATTTGCCGCCAAGGCAATTTGCCCGAAAGCGTCAAGCCCAAAGAGACCGCAGGATTCAGGTTGCCTGAACCATTGCTGGAGATTCTGGCGACCCATGGTGAGGTCCCCCAAAGAATAGTTGGCAACCGTAACATCACCATGACCAGTGGTCATTTATCGCCATCATTCAACGCAACCACTGGCAACTGCTACCCTCAACTCCTTGGGCGTCCCCCTGCCCTGGCTACCCTACCAGCCTCCAGAAATGGGCCCCGTGGCATAGACCATGACCTCGTCACATGTGGAGTCTCTGAGCACTTCGTTGTGATATACTTATTTGCTCAATCATACTGGTTCATGCAGAATCTACAATATTAACAAAAGACAATACAAACAACACTTATATTTATATACAGCATCATTATCTCCTGAATATCTAAAAAAACCAATCATTTGATCAAGATTCGACAACATCAATGATTACTGATCATTTATCATCTGCAAGATTTTGATAAATCCCTGAGGCTCCAAAGCCTGATCTATTTATAGTCGTATGCAGGCTCTCAGGCCGTCTGACTGCTCTCAGGGCTGTCCGACCATGTTTTTTGAATACATTTGGGGTGATGGTTTTTCCGATAAAACTCCGATAGATTCCGATAGTATAAAGCTCCAACCTTTCAAACCAGATCCGACTGTTTGGGCTCCACTGGTGCGTCAGGTAAGAACGAAAAGGGTTTGAAACCACAGGTGGTAGGGTTTGGGTTTGTGCCAAATTGTTGCTATTCGACTCAACAATGACTGTGTAGTGGGGCTCGGAACCATTATCTCACAAAAATCAGGTTAAAGTATAAGTATAATCCCCAAAATCTGCCAAATGTGCTCTGTCACGATCCGTCACGGTCCTTCACACTAAAATTCGACAATGTCAGCATTTTAAAAAGGAGTTTTAACAATTAGTCACGGTCCATCACGGTTTGTCACGGGTCAGCCCCAATGGATACAAAGCCAATATTGTTGTTTTTGTTTTCGGCCATTAATGGTTTGTGCAGTATCTTTGGGTGCAGTCTGCACTAACGTACCTGATGTTTGGTTAAAATCAACAACGTATAATGTATTGGAACCTGTGTACTAGAATACTGGAGATATGGTGATTCAAAGCATGCCAACAAGAACTCAATCAATCGAGTATGGACCTCAATGGCCTCGGAAACAATGTGGCACTTGATTCCGACAATATCCGACAATCGTTTTTCGACAATGATGATGCCATTTCTGATCATCAGTAATGTACGTGCTATTTTTGATCATTGCTTGTTTGAAGCTATTGATAGTCAGGGATCCTCAGGGAAACATGAGCCAAGCGACGCTTAAGTTTCGTGAGTCACCGCACTGGAGTAGCGCTTGGGCGTTTAAGTGGGCGAGCCCAACAGTTCCGGCAAAAGCATGATCTAAAAGAGTCTAAAAGATTCTCAATGCCAGGTTAGAGAGGATGAGAGGATGGATGTTGTAGGACTTTATGGGATTTTATCGGTTTACCCTGCTATTTATCGGCTTATTCTGTCCTATTTTGCTGGTGGAATCACAGGGGCGACACTTGCCGCCCACCGAGGCTTGGTATGGCGTTGCTTGGAATCTTGCGATTGGTTGCATGGGAAACGTGGGAATGGCGTTGACTGGTTCTGAGTTGGGTTTCATATGGCTATGAGTCAATATTAACCAACCAATAATAGGGTATGATAACCAACAATAATAGGGAAAACAATGGTCAAAAAGGGAACCATAGCCATATGTTTTCATGATTGCGAAGAAGAGCCAACCATCAAAGGTGTTCTATGGATACATCAAGAATCATGAAATGCTGAAAACAATTTGAAATCATCTATCGCCAATCAGGGAAATCCATGAGAAATTTATGGATATACATCAAGGTAAATCCCAAAATTGGTGCATCGATCAGCCAAAGACATGGTGACCATTCGTACGGTGGTAGGGGCCCCATCAAGCTAGCAATATTACCGTAGGTTAAACAACGGTTTGACCTGGAGAAGCGTCATTCGAGATAGGGCAGCCATGCAAAAAAGTGGTGCCTGCGTGACTTCAACTGAGGGTAACAGTTGAACTCATTTTTGGTCGTTCCGACATCCCAAGTATGAGGACTTTCATGAATCATCCCTATTTTATGCCTAATTTCTTTGAATCATTATAGTTATATTGTTTTTTCACTGGCCATTATCACCAACAACCAACAATCAGCAATTAATCATTTTACCATTCACCCTCAACGATGAACCAACAAATTAGCCAACTAGCAGTATCCAACCAGTATGCCTCGTGTTTCAAAACAGTCAAGCATCCATACTTAGCTGACCCAACAACCAGCAACATCAGCACAATATTGCCAATCAACCATGATGATCACTGCAAATCAATTACCTTCACGATGAACCATAAATTAGCATTCATCATCATCATCATCATCATCATCATCATCATCATCATCATCATCATCATCATCATCATCATCATCATCATCATCATCATCATTCATCATCAATCATCATCATTCATCATAAATCACAGTCATATGCCATGTTTTTTCCATATCAACCCTTCTCATCACCAGCCACGGCCCCCAAGGCTCTGTGTGGCTGCCTCCTTTCCACTGGTCTTCTTCGCTCACCGCGACGCCTTGCGGCGCCTCATTGGCCGTTCCCTGGGCGCTCCCTTGGACGCTTGGATGAGAGGTGCAGGGCCGGGCCCCGGTGATGCGGTGGAGCTACCAGGCGTGGTGGGTTGCACAGATGGGTCGTTGAGCAGCTCAGGTTGATGCAGAAAGTGGCTCACGGATCGGTAGTTCATGTTCGAAAAGGATTCATGTTGATTTTTTTTATTCCAACGTGGCGCTGCAGCGAAGCTCAGCACTACTCATGGTGGTGTGGATTCATGTTGACTAATGAGTATTCATGGTTGACAATGGCTCAGGGTGAATGAGAATGAACAAAACCAGCCTTGTTAAAAAGGACCTATGGTTTGTTTGGGTGCCAAGGTGACTTGAGAGACAGGCTAGCTGATTCACATGGACTTGATGATATTTGATGATATCAGCAAGCAAGAGATGCATATTTGCCAAGAACCATGGCCTGATAGAACAAGACTTGATTCACGATTCACTGCCATGAACGCATGATTTCAGAGGTCATACCTTCAACGTCATGACATGATGTTTGGAGATGTCCAGACTTGCTGGTTGTCACTGCTTTGCCGCTGGGAAAAACGGTCGGATATCAAAACAAAATTTGGGGATGGTAGCAACCTTATTCCTATAAGATGGCTATTCATTTTGATCGATATTGCAATACTATAGATGGTGGTTAGAATTATTTACTGGCCATGATTGTTGCACATCAATATTATGATTCCATGCATAGTGGTGGCTACAGTAGTTAAATGGTACCATCACCGCGAATCAAATTTGATCTTCATTAGCTATTAATACTACAACTGCAGTCTTATGAGTATATCATTAATGGTGGTAATGTTGATCTTACAATGCTTTAAATTATAATTAGACATCTTTATTGAATATCACTGTTAGGCATCGGCACTCTTAGTATGCAGAGTGATGGTTGTAGTAGGTACAATGAATAGTTTAGAATAGTCGCTAAGTGGCATCTAAAAGACACCAATACTAAAATGCTTCATGGTGATTGCATTAGTACTACAATACTGTGCTTTCTAAGCATTAACCATCACTATTAGGCATCAGTATGATTGGTCAATCATTGATCATGGTTTTGTCAAGTTTTGATTCTACGAATACGATTGATAAGGATAACTGCCATTTCTTGTGTTGAGGTTACCAGAGGATGTGATTTTTGCAGTTTTACCTGGGTTTTAGCCACTGTGTTGAGAGAAAACACTCTAAATACCATTGTTTTATGACTATTTTTGATGAAAAATCACGCCCCCCTTGGGGCCCCGTTCTGATGATTTAGGGGGTCCCCTATTTTGAGAAACCACCATATATAGATAGATCATAGATTCCTGCTTTAAGACGGCAATCAAGTCGCACACTGTTCAAATCTAAACAGATTCCTTGGTTGATACCCTCAGGTCAATAGCTCAACGGTCGTGATTCCTGAAACCACCATATTTGCCCTTTGAACGGCAATTAGAGTTCTGTTTCTGGTTGAAGCGCCGTACCATGATTTGCCAACATGAACATGCCTTTTTTGGAGGTGCTCTCCCAGTAAAATTCAGCATTTCAACGCAGCTTCCATTCCCCCGTCTTCTGGTTGTGGGCTCGCACCCTCCACCATCCAGGTCAAGCTGCTGAAAGAGCCAGCAGCCTGTCCAGTGCTTTCAAGCTTAACGTTCCCTGGCCGCGCGGCAGGGTCTTCTCAGCCCATTCAAGCGGATAGTACTTCAGGATTTCTTTAAACAAATCAGCTATCAAGTTTTGGACAGCACAAATTGCTGGTTGAAGCTAACAGCGAACTGGTTAGCCGAGTGAAAAACCATGACTAGCCACCAATTCTAGCTATCCTAGATATTCTATTAGAGCGTTCACATGGGTTCACACTACTGGCTTATGATTTTGCTATACAGCATTATACTATATTATACTTGGCTCCTGCTGGTTCCCAATGATGATTCTGCCATTCATTGCTCAAGCGAATCCTTCTCAGACCCTATTCAGTGAGCTGGTCGAGCTCAGTGACTATCTTAAACAGCCGAGGAGCGCCTGGTTGATTAATCATGCACTCGCACTGGTTTATGAACTGGCTGGTTGGACTAGTTGGTCGGTGGATTACACAATGATTGGGTGGAGAACTTTTCGGCAAATAGTCAGCACACATCAACAACACCAACAGGCTATACCAACGATGCCCACAATAGTCATCGCTGGTGAGTCCTTAAACCTCGCAAAGCAATGAGAACGTTACATATTCAACAACAACCAAATAACACTACCAACACAACCACTGCAACCAATCTGAAGCCACACCACTGCTCCACTGCACCTGTGGCGATGGGGTGCTCTGACTCTGTGCAGTGCTCTCCCTCGTGGCTGACCACGCGGCACTTGCGAGCCAAATCGCCTACCATCACAGAGCAGAGTGAGGCGAGGAGAATGATTGCAAGGTAGTCCTTGGGCTCATGGAATTGCTAATCCTATAAGTAGAAGCTACTTCGTAGAGGATTCATCCTATTGTCACAATGTGTCACATCAGTTGGAGGATTCCACTTTTCACGACGGAAAGGAGGGTGAAAGGAATGGGACAAAGAGGGTAGAGACCTGGTCGTGGATGCTGCCCTGGACCCATGGGATGCGCCCATGGCTTCATGGCTCACTTCCAGTGCTGAAAGCGCCTCCAAATTGTTTCCCGACAGAGCAGCCTGGCAGGATGATGAGACTGATGAGGTTTGATAGCTGTGATCAACAAATAGTAGTGCAACAAAAGTGGGAACACCAGCAAGAACGATATAGAACAATCAGGAGACTTTCAAATATATCTCAAGATGTACATATATAAATATAATAAAATGTGTATATACATGTATCCTGGTTGGTGGTTTCAACCACTATGACACATCTTAGTCAACCACCGAACACCCATTTGGGAATACTAGGGAAAAAACATGTTTGAAACCACCAAGCAGTATCAGTATGAAACCAGTACTCGTCATTCGTGATCCATGTTTGTCATTCTTCACCCATCTGCAAGCTCCTACCTGCCAACACGGCGGTGGAGTTCATGTCCGCTGAGTCCATAGGGGGTCACCATCCAACCGCTTGGGATTGTGGGGCTGTAATATCTTTGGGAATCACTGACCCATGCAGCACTGTACATAGCAAATTTGGTTATGGATCATGTGGACGACTAGTGCTGATGGTCACCTCACTCAGTGATACATAGGTCATTGTGGTAGTAATTGGGAGTCATTGTAATGATCTATCTTTGTCTGAGTGACTCCTGGATACTTGAAAACTTTCGGAAAACTGCTCTGGTGGAGACTGGTTATCACCATTGCCAAACAGCGATGGACAGTATCACCCCTCGATGCCCCTGCATCAAGAGCATTTCGATGCAGGAGCAAAGTAGGCAAAACGGTAGGGATCTCTGTGAAAAAGAACTGCAAGCAATCCTACACAAACGATGAAGCCGTTTTTACCAAAGCTTCACCACATGGCTTAGTCTGTGTTTAAACAAGTGTACGTACTATACGTACGCATCTTATATGCGTGCATGAGGGGTGCCTATACAAATTCATATAAATAAGTACAAAAATATATCATATCTATATATACAGATATATTGTTTTTACATAAATAGATATCAATGGAAAATGCCAGAAGACACCAAACACTGTTTCTTCCACTAGGCATCGTTGGATATTTCCCAGGTGATGGCCATGAACAGCCGAAGGATTGGAGTCACTGCAATGTCAGTCCCAGTGACTTGAAGCTAATCCGAGGTCCACCGACGATGTCATGGATATTTGGCGGTTTCTTAAGCCATAGGGAACCCTCAAAAATGGTTGGTTTCACTATAAATGGCTATTCAACTGGATGATTTGGGGTACCCGTATTTTGAGAAACCACCATTTGTTGACAGGTTGATTACATGTACAAAAGTACACAAACATTCACCAAATGACTAAATAATCAATTATGTCATTACAATCATCCTGTGTCCCCATTATTACCAAACAGCTAATTATGTCATTATTCGTCGTAACTCCGAGTTGTATTCTAAGGCATTGGGTACAACATCTATATATTTGGTATTATTTCGTTGCAATGACAGACCTGTCCTCTAGACAGAGCACCCACGATGATGGAGCAATAGATGTCCAGCCCCTGTTGCTCACTACATCATTGTCTCAATGGTTTGAGTATGGATGGAAAGAGCAGAGATGAACATACAAACTCATCTGTAAGATGATATAGATAACGTCAAAATATCAAACCTTACAGATGTTTGAATGTTTCCTAAGCCACTCCTTACCCGAAACAAAGGTGGTTCTCTCCAACCAGCGCACGGCCAACCTCGAGCTCTCTCAGCTTCTCCATCACGTGCAGTTGTCCGGACGTCACAAGTTCTTCACCGAAATCGGAACGCGGTCCGTGCGGTGGGGCTGAGCCAAGAGGCAACGATGAAGGTCTGTGTAATTTGCAAGGTCGCATATTTGAATATTGATTCCACTTTTAAAAAACATAAAGCAAAATCATATGACTACAACAACCACAAATAATCAGGAGCTGGTTCCTGGGAATATTGCAACTAGAAAAGCACGCAGTATTGGCTGGCCATCCGTTGTCCGATCATTTCTTGCTCAGGTTGATGAGCTCTTCTCAACCAGCTGCTTGTTGGTTTCTCACGATTTCAGTGATGATCTTTGTCGGTTGGTGCTATAACCCTGCAATACCCACTTGTGGTGGATGAACAGTCCCAGCATATCATGGATGTGTCCATGACTGGACTCCGGAAATCACTGGTTTCTCTGGAGTTTCTGAAGTTTCTCCACTGAAACGGCCACTTCTTGTGCGGTTGGGGGCTATCAATAAACGCCAGATGGGTCTTGCGCCCGTGGAGCCTCAGACCTGTATCAGGGGTACATGCTGGTGAACGCATATTATCAATCAACCAATCAGTGTCCTGTCCATGAACCAGTCCTTCTTATTGACCACGACCTTCTGACGGAGCACCTTGCACTGCAAGTTCAATTGCGTCTCCTGCGACATTGTGATGTTGGGGGTTGTTGCTACTATAGACGCTGTGCTTAGGTGATCTTAGGTGGGTGCTTCATGAAAAAGGTGCACTGTGGACCCCCAGTCGCTCGTTTCCCAACAATGACAATTGGCCTAAGAGTGGTTGTCATGACCACATTTGGCGGATTTTGGGGTACCATGTTGGGCACTCCATCAGGTTATGTGATATTGTCATGTTTTCTTTTGACCCAAGCTGAGCTGTTTGCGAACAAAATGATGTAAATTCTATCGCGACAATTCCAATTGCTTCGCCGGGAAAAGGATATAGGGTCTCTAGCATCTAAATGAACATGCGATCCAAAAGGGACTATGACAAATAGTTTTGCGGCTAGTGAGTCATAAACAACCACTCGAGGTGCAAAGAATACAAGTGACATGCAACCATTAAAGGGTGCACAATCGTACGGACAAAATATATCTCAAGTAGGAGGGTTACATCTGTGGCTCCATGTAGGACAAGGAGTAAATCGGGTCGAGAGGAGTTGGCATCCTGGTTTCAAAATTCCCAAAATGACAGACAGATATTGACCCATCTCCATAGTGAAATAGCGTGACGTATGTTTTTGAGATAATGTGTTGGTTCAACAACAGCAAATCTTTTCGTCTTGCTGCTTTGGCCTTTGGCTCCAATATCTAGCCTTTGTGCCTTGCCTGTCAATGTCAGGACATCTGCGGATTATGTCGTGTCATGTTCGCTTGCTGTGCTATTGTTCGAACGCATGAATAAACCTGGCATACCTGTCCAAAAAGCAATACGACAGCAAGGACAAACGCATATGATCATGAATAACACAGGATATGCACATTTATAGCAGACAGAGAGAGATGATGAGAGTCATCATAGATGATCATAGCATCATAGACACATGGATCGACTGAATCCATAGCCATCCACCCTGTTTCAGCACCACTTGGCCCGTTCCAGCTCTTCACCTCCAGGACTCCCCAGCAGCGCCTTGTCAGGCGTCTTGGGGACGTCCAAACTCATGTGAACCACCGACTGAACCACGGCATCAGGCCCAGCACCTGGCCCAGAAGCGACAAACTGATGGATATGGTGGTTTCTCAAGCCATAGGGAACCCCCCAAAATGGTTGGTGTATTACCATAAATGACTGTTAATGGATGATTTGGGGGTACCCCTATTTTAGGAAACCACCACATATTCAAATTGAGTATATTCCTATTGAGCTATTCCTATTGATATTCTATTTATTCAATTCTATTCAATTATTCTCAAATTGAGCTATTCCTATTGACTTACCATGATATTCAAATTGCTATGAATACTATTGGTTATGCTATTCAAACTGATCATGGTATTTCTAGGATTCAATGGCATGTCTGTTATATTTCTCTAGATTTGATATGATGCAAATATTGGTATTGGCAATGATTGGATATGCTATTCGAACTGATATTTTTTCTTAGACATTGATTCGATGGATGTAAATTTCAAGGTGGTTGATGAATGTTCACCAAAAATAATCCTTTCTCATATCATGAAGCTTTGTTGGAAAAGTTGCCTTCTGCTGCGACTTGGATGGTGATGAAGTTTCAAACGACGAGAAAATTGATCATGTTGACCAGCAAAATGGTGGCGCAATCAGGGATCCATAGGGATCCATAGGGATCCATGGGGATCCTCGGGATCACCAGCTGTGTGCAGCTGTTGGGGTGCATGATTTGCATTGCCCTGGGCCTGGCAGCTCCAAGCTGAACACCATGGGAATCACGTCCTTCTTCTTCTGCTTTAACTTCCAAAAGACCTGTGTGAGGCGCGCGAAGCTGATCCTCCACTCGGAGATGGAGAAAAACGATGTAAAAAATTCAAGCTGAAGTACTGTTCGATGCGCAAATCTTCGATAGAAACAGGTTGCCCCCAACCTACGGAGATTTGGGGGTTGGGCAATGAGTACTCTTCGATACTTCAATCTTCCATCCATGAAACTTCCCAAGTTGGTGATTCTCCCCTATGATTAACCATAGTAAACCATAGGCAATCCCATGCTTTCCCTATCAAACCAACCAGCCCAGAATCAGCCCCTGCCAACCCTCACGCCCAGGCCTCCAGGGGCCAGCGTTGAAAGTCGATGGCCTTGTCTCCCCCAAGGAGCAGCTCATGTTTGCCTCGACGAGACAGGACGAGACAGGAAACTGAATGGTGATTGGTGGATCCTGTGGAGTGAATTATGTCTATATGTATAGATGCGTAAATATATGTGCATAACTATATATATACATGTGTGTGTGTATGACTATATATAATATACACATTCAAGGTATATATCATACATTCAAGGTATATATAATATTACATAATGTACTTTTGGATGTATGAATGCAGAAAAAAGACCGGAAGAGAAACACACCCATAAGAAAAACACCGGAGACAAAAAACGGCCAAAGCAAAAGCACCAGCAAAAGAAAACATCAAAGAAAAAACACCAGAGGGGAACTCCAGCAAAGAAAAACAGAAGAGCAAAACACCAACACAGAAAAAACACCATCATCATCACCTGCAACCATCATCCACACGATGACTTCATCTCAAACAACTTTCCCTTCCCATGGGCTGCATGTTCTGGAAACTTCCGCCACCGCCTTGTGCGGTTGCTATGTTACTCATTCTTCGCACGACTTCTTCCTTCAGAATGGATAATTTGATGTTCTTCTCCATTCCTCACCATAAGATATCCATAATTTATATCCCAAAGTTATCCATTCCTCACTCCTCACCAGTTATACTTATCATAAGTTATACTCACCATCCATCCCTCACCAGAAGTTATATTCATCATCCATTCTCAGCCATTGCTCCTGCCTTCAGGATATGAACAGCTCCAAGAGCTGGGAGCTTGTGGATCCTGAGTGGCGTTGAGGTCTAACCATTGGTGTACAGGTACAGTACTGAACTCACTGTGACTAATGTAGGGTGCTCAACCAACTCACATTCGTTACCTTCAAGTTGGATCAGCCATCAACCAACTTTAAGATGAATCACTGGGATGTTTCATGATGTTTCTAGGCCCTGCAATCACTCTTGTTGCCAGGAAACGTGATCATTGAACTTGTGGATAGCTTGGGGTCCTTCGAATTGTCGTACCTATGTAAACCTGTATTCATGTGTTCGTACTGTATGTCTGTATCTCATCCCTCTTGATAGTGCCCTTGGATGGTTCGCCCCTCGTAGCAGGTCTCCCTTATGATCCCCATGAAATGGCTGGTGGTTGCTTGGACTGTACTGGAAGGGCACCGGTCAACGCCACAGATCTCATGATATTTCCTTTGGGAAATCATCTCAAGTAAGGATGAACATTCGAAATGTGTTTAGAACCACTAGCCAGCAGCCATTCTACGTTGTTGGCTACAGTAAATGACAGAAATTGGTTTGCACATAATTTCTTGACACTTCCACTTTCCACCTCCACTATTCCTGCT